>CM062815.1:575178923-575351423 GCA_031772625.1 Pinus tabuliformis
AAAGATATATGTTCACTTCATGGATGTTCCTTCTTTAAGAGGATACGCCTCTTATTTTAAATAAGTTGAAAATTTGTTGGTGTCATAATTTGATTAAAAGTATTATTTTTCTTAATTTTAGAAAATGATAAACAATATTTTTCCAAAAAAAACAAAAGAAATAATAAAACATTATTACAATCTTTAGAGATTGTCCTCTCTATCTCTCTCAAGAGTCTCACACATATATTGAACACCAAAATAATTATTTAAAACAAAAATAACATATTTACATTCCTTGAAATTTGAAAGGATAAGTATTTCATTAAATGCAAAGTTGGCACTTCATAAGACATTAACATATTTAAAAAAAAATATGGTTAAAAACACAATATGATTCCGTACAAGTGGTTGACTTGATATACAATGTTATACAATCAAATCCCCAAGGTGTATGTCAGTTTTGAAAGTTTTAATTCCAAAAAATGTGCAAAATGTCAAATTTTCATCGCTACTTTTTACTAAAAAATTGCCACATCATTATAAATTGACTTTTATACCGGATTAAGATAGGAATAAAAAATTTCATGTACATATTTAAAAAACTGTTTTTTATTATATTGGGAATTAATATGTTTTGAACTATATGCAATTGAGTGATCAGTGCAATTGAGTGATCAGTGCAGTAAACATGTACTCTTAGATTATCGCAAAAATTACAACTTACAGGATTTTGTATATATTGATAATTAATAAATTTGAAATTCTAGAAGTAAAAACATTCATTAATTTAAATGCCATTATTTAAATCTTCCAAGATAAAAACGATGCAGATAAGGAAATTAAGCAACGTAAAAAGGTGTATCGCATACGCCATACATGGTTTGTCTCCACCATTGAATCACCACATAAAGGTTGTGACCTAGCATTAGTGTTAGGTGCATACATTTCCTTTTCATATTCATCCAATAATATTGAAGGGGGGTGTCGAGTTTCAATATCTAATATTTGGGCTCAATTTTGAATGATGTTCTTGAAAAGCATTATTAGTCCCTGCCATCTGGCAATGGCCAGGGACTATTGTAATCGATTCCTTCGGTTTTAGCATTAGTTCAAGCTGCTTATCCTCATGAATAGCCCCCTCCTATTGCGAATATCCAAACTTTTTTAACTTTTTTAACCGTATTCTTTTTCATCGCCTTATTTGGCCTCTTCCCGAGGCAAGAGGGCGGAAAGCTATGTTATATCATATTTTTAGTCCCTGTTTGTAAATTTAACTTCGAACTAATGCTGGACTAATGCCAGCATTAAATCTGAGGCATTTTATGTTCTTATTGCATTTGAGCTATCAGGAGGCTGAACCGGTTGATATCACTGTTGCAATGTGTCACTCTGCATGCAGAACAGATGCTGTCTTTCTTGCCTCTTTGCTGTGATATTGTGTAGGCGCTGGTCGCACAGGTACATTTCATTCCCCGCCCACTTTCCCTTGCTGCATGAATTCCTCGAGCTGCTTGCCTGTGGGAGGATAGGAGCGGAGAAAGACTAATAGCTGGAGCTGGAAGCTGGACCGAATGAAAGCATGCTCGAATGAACCTGAGGGAACGCCTGAACAACTCTCAAATGCTCATTTGATCTCATGATAAAGACTGGTACAATTACTCATAATAAAACATGCAATTTTAATACTACTGTACAGGTTTCCACAATTATATTGCATTAATTTGAAGAATTTCTATTATACCAACAGAACATAGAATATACACAGAGAACTACAAGAACATTTTAAAGCTCAGAAAGGGATCTTACAGTCTATGAATCTCTTACAGTCTTCTTCTTTGGTCACATCGGCAGCAATCAGGCTCCCCTGCTAAGTACTGTGCCAGTTGCTTCAAGTGAATCGTTGCGGCCTGCCTGAATAGCATGTGGTAAGTCCTAAAGCTCGCTTTTGATTCCAAATTTTCCCATTTCCAAACTCATTATACCTCTCTAACTCTCACTGGTACAATTACTCATAATAAAACATGCAATTTTAATACAATTGTACTCTCACTGGTACAATTACTCATAATAAAACATGCAATTTTAATACAATTGTACAGGTTTCCGCAATTATTGCATAATTTGAAGAATTTCTATTATACCAACCGAACATAGAATATACACAGAGGACTACAAGAACATTTTAAAGCTCAGAAAGGGATCTTACAGCAACCATAGAGATTTATAGTCTCGTCTATGAATCTCTTACAGTCTTCTTCTTTGGTCACATCGGCAGCAATCTCAACAACATTTTTAGCACCCAGAGACCTTGATTTGTCAGCTACGTCCAGTTCCACTTGCTTGTCGCTGAGAGGCTTGGCTGTATATGCTTCTTGCGGAAGCGACACAGGCTCCCCTGCTAAGTACTGTGCCAGTTGCTTCAAGTGAATCGTTGCGGCCTGCCTGGACACTCCACAGGTATAGAATTTATAAAATTCACTGCTCAAACTTGCTATTCAAAGCAATCTTCACAAATCCTTATCAAATTAGGGACAAATTCACAAATCCCTACCAAATTAGGGACAAACTTCACAAATCCCTGCCGAACTAGGGACAAATATCACACATCCTTACCAACAACCGCTTTTGAACGCCGCTGGTTAAAAGAATCACTGGAACTCACTTTAGACTTCAGCCGGTTGCCAGAGGGAACGGAAGCTCCATTACTGCTGGCTCTGGGAATCGAACAGGTAGAGGCAGTTGCCGGAATGTACAAACTAGAAAGAGTGCATGCCATCACTATTTACAGAACCGAACTTGTCGAAATACAGAATGAAAACACAAATTGATACAAAGTCTACACATTTTCCTGAACCTAGCTTCGCACATAATTCGCAATCGCAGAATTGCAGAAATTTTCTTCGAAATCCATGGAAGTAGCAGATGTTAAGACACAGTAGCCTACGTTTGAAAGCTTCGCAGTTGTCAAGAGATGAAAGCTGGGCAATGCCGCAAATACGAATACACTAAATTCTGCATGTAACAGTTTCGAATTACCGAGCGGCTAGCTTCGCACATAATTCGCAATCGCAGAATTGCAGAAATTTTCTTTGAAATCCATGGAAGTAGCAGATGTTAAGACACAGTAGCCTACGTTTGAAAGCTTCGCAGTTGTCAAGAGATGAAAGCTGGGCAATGCCGCAAATACGAATACACTAAATTCTGCATGTGTCATTGTGGGCATGTGTCGGTGTGCTTCTGCGTGTCAATTCTTGGTGTTTGATAACAGTTTCGAATTACCGAGCGGCTAAACTCATTCTAATTTTAGCGAGCATGCTTTTATTCATACTTCATCTTGCATATATATCACAATATTTTTATAGTTTGAGAATGAAATTTTGAGATACATTATTATTTAACTTTTAACTTTTATTTATTTATGTTATTAATACAGGTAAACAACTCAGCACGTCTTCCTCCGGTGGTGGTGCCTATACAAGGATCTGGGTAAGTATGTTTTATATGATTTTCTAATATTTAAAACCAGGTGAACATTTACATAAGTGGAATAATATGATCTTTTTAGGGTATTATTGAAATTTAGTTCATGAAAATAATTTGGTGACTATAGGGTTAGATTAAAAAACCTGTTTTTTATGTATTTAGTGTATCCCGGCATCTACGACTTTCGGATTCTGCTTAGTCAGCAGTGATGGCAGTCGATTTCGACTCGTGTTCCAATATTATACGTAATTCAACTTTATAGGACTGGGACTCGTGTATCAATACCTCTATTTATACTCTCAACTCGGCTTGTGCTTTTCACCATCTCATCTCATCGGTCTTTCATTTCTTTCTTTCTGGAATTTCACCATCTCATATTTCTTTGTGCTCGATATCAATGGCTTCGAAGCTCGTATTAGTGTTGGGAATTTGCAGTTTTGCCCTCTTCCTTTTATCTCCCGTAACCGCCGTAGACGATGATCGTGCCTCTGGAAACATGCAGGCCATGACAACGGCATTCGGTAAATACCACTGTATCGCTCATCTCTGGGCACAACAACCCAAGTAGAGTCCTTTGGTTTGGAAAAGCTTCGAGTTGCTCGCAAACTGTTGTATAATTAAATGCCCTCATTGTCTTACTATTCATTATTTTTTTTTACATATAATATGTTTCTGAAAAATGTTATTTATCAGAAAACCATATTTATATTTATATCTCCAAACATAGATGCATGATATAAAAAATTGCTAATTATAGTTTCACTAAAATCGCCTCTAACTTAACAAACAACGTCTATATTTATATTTCTAAATGTGGATGCATGAACACTGATATAAATTAAATTCGATAAGCAAAATGATATTACCTGCTCTATGGCATTTTGGATTGGAAAGACACAACACTAAGCTTTTCGTTATCTCTGTTAATGTCATTTAATATATCTTTTGTTGAGCATTGAATGTGCACAGGATATACTGTCCTAAGCTTTTCGTTATCTCTGTTAATGTCATTTAATATATCTTTTGTTGAGCATTGAATGTGCACAGGATATACTGTCCCATTACATGATGACATAGCAATATTATGGAAACAAATTGTACGCTCGCAGAGGCCTGCAGTCCTCTAACCTTGGAACACCCCTGAAATCTAATATTTCTGCTCCAGCTACTACATACCATGGGCGGTGTTTGGCGGCCCATATGACCAGCACTGGCCGATTTACTGGATGAGAAAACATGTGAGGTTCTAACAAAATCCCCAAGGCAGGGACTAGCTGCGATGCAGCCTCCCTTGTTTTCAATAGATTTATGGTAAAACTTTTCCTAGAGGTGTAGGAATCCTTATTCCATGTTCCTGTCAACAAAAAAATAAAAGCATTAAGAAAATTTTCTAAATAACGTGACAATTTCTTAGTGCTTAGTGATGATTATATTGGGGTTGGTTGTACACTGAATCTTATTTAATTTTAATAGGAAATGAAGATATTGAAATAAATATGAATTAATATTTTAAAAATATTTTTTTTAATAAGGAAAAAAATATTAAAATAAGTATAATTAACATTTTAAAAATAGTCATTTTTTAATAATGGATATTAATGATAATAATGAATATTAAGTATTTAGTGAATATTGATAATATTTAAAATAATTATTCAATCTTAAAATATAATTTTAAACTTTCTAAAATTCAATGTTATTGACATTAGAAGCATAAGTTAACACCTCACAATTCAAAATTATCTAATAAAATTAATACACCTCAAGACCACCAACAATTTATTTTAGATAGCTAAATTTTATCTCTACTTAATAATATTATAAAATTATATAAAATAAATTTAAAAGATAAAATAATAAATTAAATATCTAAATATTTCTTATTTTATGATAAATATAATACTAATATATAATATTTCTTCTTCATCATCATCATAATACATTCAATTACCTTAAAATAAAATAACCTAAAAATGTAAGAATATCTCAATTTTACATTAAATAATTTATTTATAAATAATAATTTATAATTTAAGTGAGCAATAATTTAAAAGTTATAATTTATATTTTGAAGAATTTGATGGTTAAAAGTATGAAATTTCACTTTAAAAAGTTAGAAGTTTCAACTTTAAAGAATGTAAAGTATTAAACAAAGTCTGTCAATAAAAATTACATAAGTTTTTGGGTAAAGTATATTAAATTCTTTAGCTGCTATTAATGAAACTTGGACATTTAACATTCTATTGACCTCAAATTCACGTCTATCTTTTTTCTCACACCAAAATTCTATTTATACACACTTTGTTCCTAGCCTATTTGCAAATTCACAACTTTTCACTCAGCCCCTCCACGTGATTTCTAGGAAATTTATTGCTGTAACCGTTCATTAGGGTCGGGTTTATAAGACAACAACATGACTTCACCAGACACAGGGCCCATACCTTGGTCTATTGTCTAGTCCCATACGAACTTAGAATTCGGACGTGCCAAGGTTCACTCTCTTTTCACACACATATTTCAAAAGTAAGCCCAAACGCCCGACTTCTGACTATTGGAACTAGTTGAGGGTCAGCGCTATTTCTTTTTCACAATGATTTTAGGCCTGCCTTCCTGACTACAATGGATCCGACTAATTGGAGCTCCAACCATCGAATGCATCGACACCAAAGCACTATAATTTGATTTTCCCACACAACTTTCAACGCTGGGAACTATTTACAAAGACCTAATTAGTCAAAACACCAACTCATCCTAAATATTTTAAGAACCTAATAGTCTAGGCTCTTTCTAGAATTTAGACACTTGACCTTGCATCAATTGTCACATACCTAGGTTCGCACCTTTTTATTTATTTTCTACATATGATTGTGCACTCAATCAAAATTCTAACTCAAGGTTCCCCTACCATAGTTTCATCATGACTTATCTTATGCTAGGTGTGTCAACCGAAATCCAATGCTCATTATTATCATTATTGCGCATATATGAAATCATGTATTTGATGCATATGTTTCCATATAACTATACTTTAGAGCATGTGTAATATACGCTCTGGATGGTGGTGTTAGCTGAACTTCGGTAAAAGATGTTGGCTAAGACCATATTACATGTATCTTACATCCGTTGAATACATGTGGGATTTAGTAAATCGAGGGGCCAGGTGGTTATTCAATTGCATGATCGAACTAGTGGTGGCCACGTCCTTATAGCCCATGTGGTCTTCACGTGATTGTTAGAACAAACCTCACATGGATGCTGGAGATTTAATCTGCCAATCCAATGGTGGGAATTCATTTCCCCAACCCTAACCCTATGAACTATGTAATGCTCCCATGCATTTGGATTTTTCGCTGATTGAGTTGTCTTGTCTGCAGAGCACCACCATGAGCGGTATTGGAAACTGACAGTTGTGGTTTATCTCTGGAGTCTATGGAAACAAATTTCTATTCTCAATTTGATGCATAGCCCCCTGTAGAATACGAGTGATCTTTAAATTTCTTCTACATTATTTTTTTCCTCATATTTTCATTTCCTTTTGTTTAAATTTCTTCTACATTATTTTCTTCCTCATATTTTCATTTCCTCTTGTTTTTCTTTTGGTTCAACTAGGGTAAGCTTTCCCCTTGTTGCTCTACGGCGCTCTCATTCCTACTGGGATCAGGAAATATCGACACCGCTTCACAATGCCTCTGCAACTTCCTTCGAATTATTTTCACTGTTTTTCCTGCAGGTAACTTCGTTTTTTTACCTTTAATGTGCATCCTACCTTATGATTTCATTCTGGTAATAGCTTCACTACTGGGGTGTTTGGCCACCCGTGGTTTCATTAGAATCACTAATCTAATGTGATAATAATTCTTTATGCATGGTTGGTTAAGTTTCTTTTGCCATAGTCCATGCTCGACGAAGACAAGGTAAATTTCATTTTTTTTTAATTTTTTTTTTTAAAGGGTTGCTGCAAGTGTTTTTTTCCAAATGGACATTGGGTAATTTTGTTTGGAGGTTTTTTCTTCAATTTTTATCAAATGGTTAGTGAAGGTGGTTGAATTCAACCCTCGCCTTATAGTAGAGTCTCAAAACGGCTTCCATGACGCCTTGAGGTCATTATGTTATTGAAGGTTCTTTCTCGGGTACTTGGTGAGTTAGCTTGTCACTTTACGAGCATGTAACCCTTGTATATTCTTTCGGCGCTAATGGAAATCCTACCATAATGTGCGGAAGGAAAATTTTTGGAGTCTTCATGACTACACGTATATAGCTGCTATTTGGTAATAATGTTTCTTTTCTATTCTCTCTTTTTTTTATTCCTAGTTGTTTTTACCCTAGGACTACTTGTACTCACGACCTACTGCAAATACTGGTTTCAGGTATGCATGAAGCTAGGTTAATCTCATACAATTCCAAAGTCAAAAGTCATGCCTCCCATCTCTCACTCCCAACTTCTCTGCTATAGGTCAGTCTTCACCATATTTCTTCTTGGGTTCTTGCTATAATCTTGAAGGCCCAGCGGAATGTATTTAACGTACCCCTCGTAATTCTCAGTATAGAGAGTGACTGTTATCGGCCTTCTCATCTAGAGGGAATAGAATTAGCGAAATTTTTTGCTTTGTTAATGGCATAGAAGTCATAAATGCGGCCTATGGCCCTTTATGTATTTGGATTTCAGTAAAATATTTTTTTGTTTTGTCAAAATTGTAAAATTTTCATGGCTTTGTACCTGCTTTTCTCATCGGTACTGTGTATCTAACATATTCTACTGTAAAACTCGTGAAGGTTTTTCCACTGGCATTTCTACATACTTTTGAAATGAATTGACTCTGTCCTTTAAAGTTATCAGTTTTATTTAATAGATTCTATTGAAGAATTTACAATACATGTCTCGTGTTAACATTCTAATGCCATACTGTTTGTAGAATTTGTTTCTTTGTCTTCTTTTTAACTGGAAAATAGAAAATATTAGTTATGATTTCGCCGATGGACTAAGTTCGCTTCTAGTGGAATATAATTTCGTTTTTAAAGTTATACTATATTCATGCTTTATTTGCACAGGTTTCTTTCATTCTGGAACTGTTTCACCCAAAATTATATATATATATATATATATATATATATATATATATATATATATTTATTTATTTATTGTTTCTATTCATTTTCATAAGAAAATCCTAGTTGTAAAATTCCCTAGTTTCAGTATCAGTTACGTATTATCCCTTACAATAATGTTGTAGTTTAGTTCATATGTATGCAATCTTTCCTATGTAGAGACTTTTCGTTTAAATTTTAATTTTTGTTTTGACCGAAGAGGCCGCATATCATTGGATATCCGAGTCAGTTTACAATCACTAATATTAACCACCAGAGCACGAGCTCTATCCTTCCATGCTCTCAATCATATACAATCTCCTTAGTTAATGTTCAGGAGTGGTGTTTACTGAATTTTATTATATGTTACCGAATACTATAAGGATATAAATTGTTTTTTCCTGCTATCTGAGAATTTTACCCTACACGAACATGATTACATCAATTCTCGCTAAAATTTTCCTAATTATCAACTGCATACTTTTTAAGAGGCGGCTGGCAACACACTTTCTGTTTAAAACTGATTGCGATATCCAGTCAGTTTTTTGGTGCTTCCGCGATTTTCCATAACAGGAGTTATAGGCTTGGCCATTTTCCATAACAGGAGTTATAGGCTTGGCCACTGGGCTTACAGTGTCGAGCCCAGTGTCCTCTACCAGGAATAACTGCTCTAAACTTGTAAAATATGCTTACAGTGGTAGCCTCTACCAGGAATAACTGCTCTAAACTTGTAAAATATGCTTACAGTGTCCTCTACCAGGAATAACTGCTCTAAACTTGTAAAATATAGCACTCCGTTTCCTCCTGATAGATGGTGTTTTAGTTATTACACAAGTACTCCTTTTTCCTCCACTGGAGTTCTTGCAACCAGATTCAGCACAATTTTCTTTGGATGATGCAAAATATGCCTTTCTGATTCTACACGCACAGAACTTCCTATCTGGTATACACTTGCAACAATACAACATCAACACAAGTTTCCGGTCTATTACACAGGCTTTTTTTTTGTGTGAAACAAAAAATAGTCTAATCCAACATCAACACAAGTTTCCGGTCTATTACACAGGCTTTTTTTTTTGTGTGAAACAAAAAATAGTCTAATCCTGTAATTATATACTGTGCTGAAAAACTCATTGTATATCCTCAAACTTGCCCTGATTATCTCAGGGACACACTACAATATATATTTCTGTATTCAAGAACTCCACTGGATTTCCCATATTGTCAATACAGAACTCAGGGACACACTACACTATATATTTCTGTATTCAAGAACTCCACTGGATTTCCCATATTGTCAATACAGAACTCCACTGGATTTCCCATATTGTCAAATGGAGCATCTGATAAATATGATGATTGTAAAACAATTGCCAATATAATATATATATCGCTTTTTTCTTCTGAAAAAAACAACTATATGTTTCCTACCTTGTCCTTAGCATTACAACTTACACTTGTTAGTTCACTCTCTGTATTGCATGTCAGATATGCATCGTTAATCCTAATGATTACCTACAAAGGTGTGCGCCCAATTAATTTAAATATAATCACCACAACCCTTTCTTCCTTACAAAATTTCTATATTATTGCATACAATAATAAAAGGGGTACATCACCACAACTAACTAACCACAACCCAATTTAAAATATGCACATGGTTTTTTTTTGAGTTTTCTCTCATAATGTTGCATGTGTTATACCATGTGTGGAATATTACTAACATTATTAGGGTTAGAGATAATATCAATACATGCAAACATATTCTTTCCTACATCAATTCGTACTACCTAAGAATATGTAAATCCTTAATGACTAGAATAAAATATCTACATGAATAACTAAAATACCCCCCTACATAGTCAGGTTATACGATCTAATACCCCCATACATAGTCAGGTTATACAATCTATAAAGCTATAGAAAACCATAATAAAATATCATTATGAATAAATAAATATCATCATGCATACTTTTCTTTTCTTGACAACAATTAGTAAGATTTATACAATCTATAAATCAATATTAATCCGAATCAATTATCATCCAACCATAATTTTCATAATTTTCATTCATGAAAAACTACATAATTTGTTTTTCATAATTTCCATCCATGGAAAACTACTTAGGTTGAAAGCACATCCACCCAACCTTGAACTTCCAACCATAATTTTCATAATTTTCATCCATGGAAAACTACTTAGGTTGAGAGCACATCCACCCAACCTTGAACTTCCAACCATAATTTTCATAATTTTCATCCATGGAAAACTACTTAGGTTGAGAGCACATCCACCCAACCTTGAACTACCACCATTAGTTACCCCCAAGATAAGTCTTTCTTTACTTTTGCATTAAGAACCCCCTGATTTTTAAGTGGTGTATTTTTTATAAGATTTCCTTCCCTAGCAGATTTTAGCATTGTCCTGTTTTTTGGGTATGCCAACCCACTTTCCTAGGCTTTTTTGTTTTGTTTTTTTTTTTTTAAATGTTTCTTTTCCTTGTTCCTTAAATCTTTCATTGCTCTCCCATCATATTGAATCCTCTCTATTTCCTCCCATGGATTTTTAGGAGATATTTAAGGGGAGATTTATCTTATATTTAACTACCAATAATTATTTCCCATATTGCCAAGAATCTTCTAACTCTAGTGCTTCTTTGCCATCATGTTATTTATTACTAATAATATATCAATTTTATCACACTAATTTTATTGATCACATTAATTCACAAATCTAACATGACTTTCGTACTCATCTAGCCTAAAAACAATCCAAGTCTAAAAATAACAATTCATAACATAGAAAGTAAAGGATTAATACATGTTCCCTACCTTTTTATTCAACACCATCCTTGGTGTTCATTGTCCAATGGCCTTCCTTCTATAACAGTCCTAGAAAAGCCTCCTACATTTCATTCTCCACCTCCCAAGTAGCTTCCTCAGGTGTAAAGTGTTTCCATTGAAATTTAACTTGAATGATGGCTCAATTCTAAAGCAATGTATATCTATAATCTAATATGTGAAGTGGTTGTGCGAGGAAATATCCTTCTGGTTCCACCTTTATCAAGTTCCAACCAATTATATGAGCATTATCATGGACATGTATTTTTAACAAAGATACATGAAAAACATAGCGTACTTTTATATGGCTCGGCAATGCCAACTCATATGCTATTGGTCTCATTCTGTACACAGTCTACAAAGGCCCATAGAAGGGTGGAGATAATTTCATACAGGTTCTCGTTCTTAAGGTGCTTTTCCCCAATTTAACTCTTAGCTATACATGATCTCCAACCGTAAATTCCTTGTGGATCCTCTTTTTATCAGCATAACTTTTTTGTCTATCCTATGTAGTTTTTATGTTTAATCTAATTTTCTGCACCACTTGTTCCATTTCTTTTAATGCATCTAATCCCAAGATTATCCTTGTTTGATTCTTCGCATTGTCTGGATGGCTTGAGGCATTTGGTATGTTGGCATTGATGTCAACCAGACTTGCATTTAGGCAAAGAATTCACAACCATTTCCTAGGTAGAAGATGGTGCCAAAGACTACATCGGACCCTCTCCATTGGAAAGTATTCTGATAGAGATTTCCAATAGTATGTTGAAGTCTACAAATGGCCTCCTCGATCAAAATTTATGGACCACCAACATGAGGGTCTTGAATTCCTAAGCGGGACGAAAAATTAGAGGCAGCTGAAATATCAGGACTCGAAATTTTAGAGGTCAACAGATCATAAGGGATCAGTATTGGAGGTTGCAGGCTTGGGACCTCGATGGTTTATTTAAAAGGGGACCTGAACTGACATGAAGGCCCGATAGCTCGGAGGGATGGTCATATTGGAAATAGGTCAAAACTTCTGCAAGAAGGACATATGGCAGCATATCGGGGCCTCAAAGCTTAGAAATTTTGGAGATTAGGACCTCGTAACTTCTTAAGAAAGTAAGTATTTTAAAAGTGTTGAAGCTGCGAGGTGGAGAAGTAACAAAGGAAGTCGTTGAAAAAACAAGAAATGATTGACCCTTTTCTCTCTGCTCTAATAGAAACATGGGAGCAGCTCATTGTCCTTGGGGAGTTGACATGGAAGTTGACCTCAGCATGATGTGGTTGTATGATGGACATGTGGCAGTTTGATTTGATATATTTGGTTGCCAAATGTTGAAAATTTGGATGACACGTGTCATTTCTAAGGAGGTGCCACATGGAGTGATGACGATAACATGAGATCATCTCGGAGGTCGACATTTCAGAGAAAGGAGACATCATAACTTTGTTATATAAGATTTTTGGAAATTTTATAATGGAAGGGGTTCTGATGGTGTTCGCACATGGTTATAGAGACCCACAGAACCAAGGGAATAAAAAGAAGACACAACACTTGAGTGCTATGAGTATTTTGGAGGTCGAAATTTCCGAACTCCTCTGAAATTAAATTATGATAAAGCTTTGATATGCAGAAGCTCTAAAATGTTGGCACTTGGTCAAGGAAACCCTAGAGTAACCAAGGGAAGAATACAAAATACAAAGGGAGATAGGCCCTAAAGGATAGAAAGGCCTTAACACCTAAAAGCTAAGTCGTCTGTAATAGAATCAAGTCCCATGGAGGAAAAACAATAAAGGGCTAAGTAGACGGATCTAAAAGAAATCGAGACTTTGCAATTTCATATGGTAAGTTCAATAAAAATTACGATATGCAAAGGCTCCGATATAACACTAAATTGGTATGATAAGTCGTAGGTCACATCTATTAGTACCACGATGAAAGAACAAATGAGAAGGGCTAAGATCCAAGGGGATAGAGTCATCAGCATTATGAGATTTCATAACATTTTTTAAATATAAGTTACGATGAATTATGGCTCCAATGCACCTGTAAAGAGTGTTAAAGAATGAATGGGTCAATAACTGCTGAGTAAATGTGTGTATAGAAGTTCCTTGATGAAGTTAGTGGTAATTATAGAAATAGCTTGGTCAAGGAAATGAGGACCACGATTCTTAGGGAAGAATAGCTGGGCTGGTATTGATGTTATAAGAAATCCATGTCCTGTTTCCCATTCAGGTCTTATAATCTTAAATGAGGAATAAATAAATAATTCCAAATTACAGTCAAGTTTTGCAAGCCATTAACAATCATGGGAAACCTATTTGGAGTGCAAAGGTATACTAAGATTAAATTCTCATGATGGAGATCACATAGAGTGTTGGTGAAACGTATAATAGCCCATTCTCATATTTAATGTAGTGGAATAATTCTAGAATCAGATCCAACAAGGGTTGGACGAGTGATAAAGTGGTACACTAGGGAGTGTGGAAACAAGCAATAGTGGCAACATTGTGCAAAGTGAAGCAAACGATCAAAGGAAACATTGTGCAAAGTGAAGCAAAGGATGAGAGGCAACATTGTGCAAAGTGAAGCAAAGGATCAAACTAGTGATTTCCATCAAGCAAAGTGGGGAAGAGAGTGTTGTTGCATGAGCTCAAGAGGGAGAGCAGAGACTGTGTAAGATGAGCAACTAATGCAAGTGTTTAACTTGAGAAGAGTGTTGCAGACAACATGTGGGATAGAAGGTAGAATGCAGAGAATAGGGAGTAACTTTTGTGTGAGGCCAAGAGAGCCTGCAGAACAATAGAGGACCAAGAGTAGAAGTATGTTTTTGCAATAATTTAGATTGGCTTTTTTTTGTATTTGTATGTGCCTTTGTTTTCAATTTAAAAATTGTATGAAAAGTATAACATTGGCTAGAGTAGGTGGTGTCCTAAATTCATAAGATGTTGGCACCTCTTGGAAAGTAAGTGCTTCCTATCCTAAGGGGGTCAGTTGCTCCTATGAGTGGATGCTCACAAACAAACTAATGTAGTTAAGTAGGCGCTTAATTTATATCATAACAAAAAAAATATTTGTGGTTTTTCCCTTTAGGTTTCCACGTGAAATTACTGGTGTCAATATGTATATGTTTCTCAAGTAATGGATTGTATGTACATATGAATTTCTCATCTTGCTTCTCATTTGTATTATGTGAAAATTCTCTCATAACTAACAAATTTTAGAGGAAATAACTAAACACATATTCATCAAAAAAATTTAGAACCTAACTATTACACATTCACACCCCCCCCGATGCCTAGTAAGTCCTTATTCCAATAATTAGTATTAGAGACAAGTTCCTTCAGGAACAATATAACCACTGGAAGGTAGATCCATAAGGAATTATCTATAAGCAATAGAGTCAAGAGACTTACTCAAGAAAAATACCAGTCTTTGATGGTACAAACTAGGCCTTCTAGAAACTTAACATGGAAGCCTATCTTATGTCCCTAGCAGTAGATGTCTGGAGCTCTATACTAATAGATTATGATGTCCCTGATGTCCCTCTCACTGATGTAGATGGTAAGAAATTTTATGGAAATAATGCTAAAGTGAAGGATTCCATTCTTTTTAGCCTTAGTAAATTTGACCTTGTAAAGGTTATGCATTATAAGTATGCCAAGGAATTGCAGGTGAAGCTCAATTAGAGTCATGATGGTGATGACAAAGTAAAGCAGCCCAAACTTCCAACCTTTAGAGTGAGGTTTGAAAGTTTAAAAATTAGTGAAGAAGAAATCCTAGCATAATACTTCCTAAGAGTTGATGAAGTAAGAAATATGATTAGAGGACTTGGTGAAGAAGTCAAGGAAGATATTGTTGTTCAAAAAGTATTAAGATCCCTACCCATGATATTTAATTTCAAAGTCTCAACTATTGAAGAAATGGCTAATTTAAAGGATCTCAAGATGGACCAATTGCTTGGTACTCACCACCTATGAGATGAGGGTAGGAACAAAAAATTCGGAACTCAAGGAGGCATAGTTCAAAGTGTCCCAAGAAGGCCACGGAGCACAAAGATCATCGAAAATGCTCAAGATGTGAATCTAATTAGGAGGTGGTTCAATTTTCCAAGAAACTGAAACGTGGCTCAAGAAAATATAAAGGGAATTTTCCTTTAAATTCTTTGATTGTGGAAGAGTTATACATTTCTTGTCTAGGTGCCATTACAAAGAAAGGACCGAAAATGAAGATGATGAGTAATTTAGAAACAAATATTAGAACATCATAAGAAGAAGTTCTATAAGAAAAAGGGGCCCTAATCTAAAAAGGATAGTTCAACACCAGAGTCCAATAGTGAAAACTCTTCAGAAGATGATTAAGAAATGTACTTAATTATGGAATTTGGAGTAGACTCCAAGAAACAAAATATTATTGATTTTGAAGAGGAGGAATAAGAAGAAGGAATAGTGGACTTTGACAGGGAACTCATTAGTGCTCTTGATGAATTAATGAAGGCAAAGAAAAAGATCAGGAAGCTAAAAGAACAACTGAAACATGCTGAAGCAGGTATGTAAAACTCAGATAATGAAGATTTTGTCTATCAAAAAGAAATTCTCAAATAAGCCATTAAAATAAAATATAGTTTAGCCCTTATACTAAAAGAAAAACAGGGAACATGTGAGAGACTAGAAGAAGATAACATACATTTAAAACAAGAGTTGTTTAAGGTGTGGAAGGAAACAATCACAAAAACATGCAAAGACAAAATTATGTCCTTCAAAGTCAAATTAGAAGAAGCTAAGTGAAAGTAAAAAGTTCCTCGTGATTTGATCAATGAATGGGAAGAATATTTGCACAGTCTCGAGGCTGAGTTTTTCTCCCTAAGAATGGATCTTGAGAGAATGGAGACCGAGAATGGTTTAAATGAAAATTTTGTAGAAGGCATAAGAAATCTAGAATAGATTTTGTAACACCCCTCACTTGTGTGCCAAATTATTGTAAACCTAAGCTGAATTAAAGCTAGGTGTGATATCCTCCTTTGTGTGTTAGATGATTGTACAGCTAAGGTGAGGAAAGCTAGGTGTGTTACCATCCTTTGTGGGTTAACCTATTCTAAACCTAAGTTGAGTAAGGCTAGGTGATATGTAATATGAAAATAAAATGTGTTATTAAATAAATTAATAAAATAAATCACTTGGAGGGTGGAGCACCAAGAGAGAGGATATTCTTGCCAAACCCTACTGAGGAATGGGATAGAGATGAATCTTTCTTGATAAAGCTTCTAGATGTGCTTCTAGATAAGCTTTGATGGCTTGGAGATCCATCGAATGGTTGGGAGATAAAGATCCATTGGATGTAAAAGCCTTGCAGGAGATAAAGGCAAGCTTTTATGAGGAAAATCCTCGTGGGAGATAAACACGATATTTTCCTAAAAATACCTAGGCAAATGGAAAAATACATAAAAGTGGGATGCCACTAATTGAAAATAATTCATGAAAGAGGGTATTAAATACCCGGTGCATTGATCAATTGAGGACAGTTGGTCCTTGGAAAGAACATCGGCCTGGGGGGAATCAGAGATGATTCAGGGTTAGGTGGTGGTGCTCCTCCCTCCAAGTGAGGTTTTAGTTGGTTGCATATGCATGGATTGTATTGTATGTTGGTTCTTATCTCTATATTTATTTTCCTACTGTTGAAATGGTTAGATCATTCAATTCAATAGTATAGTAGGTAGTTAGATTTGAAGGAAAATAGTATGCCTTTAACTTATGTGATCATTGTACCTGATAAATCATTTTGGTTCTAAGTTTGAAATCATGAATCTAGAGCTTCATGTTATTTAATCCACACCTTAAGGTACTATAAATTGAGTTGCATCCATTGATGTATTCAAATTCTGTATCTGTATTGCATAAGATATCTATTGATGATTCTATATGTATTCATGTAATTAATCTCATTCTTATCCATGTGGATGAATGAAATATTCAATGAATCTAACATGATCATCATTTTGTTAGTGAAGGATCATAACATGTATTTAATGCTATATAAAGTCTCTAGTTTAACATGGTAGATAGCGGTGGTTGCATGTAGATCAGATGGTATAATTCCTTTAACGGAATAGTCTACGATGGGTAGATTATCTATTTCATGTAAACGTAATAAGGTTCAATTTTCATTTTGTATGTTGCTTAAGAGTAATCTTTATGATGAAAACGATGGATTCTTATTATGCATATGTTCTTATTGCATTCCTATGTAGGAGTAGGGTATATTAAGTGGATGAAAACACTTATGAGCCATCTGATTAAAGAGTAGATGTGATGAACGTGTTGCATGTGATTATCTGAGTTAATGGGTTTTATAAAGTTTATTCATGCATATGGTAATCAAGATTTATTAGTGTTGAGGCAAGTTATTGACATGAGATATAGAGTTATGCTGATAAGTTAGGAAGTAATTTCTATCTTCCAAATTACGTAGGAGAGAGAAACATGGAAACTTAGCTATATTTTTTAAAAAATTCAAAAAGATTATGGGGTTAGTGGTTATTTTTCCGGGTAGGCCATAGAGGTACGTTACAAATGATAGCAAAGCACAAGTTCAAACCTTGTGTTCTATGGACTAATATACCTTCGTAAAGTATCGTTGGTGGGTTTGATTGAAAAACTCCTATGAAAACAATAACCCCAAAACTTGTGTGGAAATTTAAGCGCATGGAAATCATAACAGCAAGAAAAATTACGATTTTTGGAAGGAAAATTCAAGTATAAATCTTGGTTTCAAAATATTTAAACGAAAGATGGTTTTTTTTATGAATACAGTCCTTATTAAATAAAGGTTTAAATTGATTAAGAGCTAAAATTGATTAACTTAATAGATAAAGAAGTTCGCTCTTTTGATACAATGTTACAAGTCAAGCTACTTGCCTTAGGCGATAATATATTATTAAATTCGATATATATACATATTATCATTTAAAATAATGAGGGTTCATATGAATTCATTTTTTCTATATAATGACATGTTAAGATGTGAATGGAGTTTTCATTGAAGTCCCATGTCTCTGGCTTCGGCTGTTATTAACAACTATTTTTTTTAACATGATGATAGTGTATTGTGTCTTGATTAATACTAAATCATAAATACATCAAGTATTATTTGGTTGAATCCATTTGGAAAAGGTTTGTTGGCTCATAACACTATAACCATGTCTTTGAGGGATGGGATTAGGACGAGAATCACATTTAAATAAGTGTATGCATTACCTGAAATAGTGGAGTTGAAAATAAATGCATGAAATAAACAAATATGTGAGGATTGAACAAACACTGCGGAAAGGAAAATGACGAAAGTCAGCCATACAATTTGGGGTTTTAAAAAGGTCGATGAACTTTGACCTTTGGTTAAAAAATAGAACTATACACTCATGTGAATTTGCTCTAAGATGCAGAGTGCAATAACTGTGAGGGGTGAGTGGGTTGGTTCTAATTTCAAGCTTTGGGACTGCCGCGAAATCACTTAACTAATCTTTTCCATGACACGCTTTGAGATTGAAAATGAGGTACTCCATGAAACGTGTTAGGATGGATGCGAATTATTTTAAAATATCAACCCAAATGCAAACAGTGGTCGATTTTAACCTATCATCTGATCTCACCTTGCGTGTGGCTAAGGTTGGAATTGGTTATACACTATAACCATTAATTAAGAACATATTTCCAACCACTGTCGTGGTTAATTCAAAACCAGATGGAAACAAACGAGCATAGTGCTTGTCCCCAACATCCATGGGAAGTTAATCAACATTGTTGAACGATGTTCTTCAAGGATTCTCAAGGAAGCCATAATCTACGAAAATCATGTATGGTGATATTTTATATTGGGAATTGGGATAGGTCCGACCATATCCAAGATTTGGGAAACATCAAGCATATTAAGAATATGGAAAAGGATAGGCCTTGCCGACGTGGAGCGGTAGCTTCCAATTGTAATTTCAGAAAAAGGGTCGCATCACTGTGGGTGCTTGCTTTATCACCAAGTTGAAGGTAGGTGTGGTAGGAAAAGCTCGGATTCAATTGATTTCATGTGGTTTACAGTGGGATAAAGGCAATGGGATAATGATTATCCACCCTAATTATCCCCATGAAAGCATAGATGAGCTCTGGACAGAGTTACAGGACGCTCAACCTTAGTATGCAATGTTTAAAAGAAAATAAAAGCTCGGAGAAAAGTATGGTTGCTGAATACCTTTCGATTTTCGGTAGAAAGCCTCTTGGGGTGGCTATATATCTTATGCTATGAGGAAAAAAAATCAGAAAGCATGCCAAAAAAAAAATCACAGAGAAATGGCCATCGTACAACAATGTTGTTTTGAGGGAAGGATGGAAGAAAAGATCGAAAATCAATTTGTTTCCTTCTGTCAATGATGGGTTCAAGGAGTTAAGTAGGGATAACAATTATCCTCACCCTTATTTAGAGTAAACCATCTTGTCCTTGCGGTACACATAAATAGGGAAAGAAAAGCCGACTTTTTGGCTTGTGAATATACCCAAGTTACCCATAAAAAAACCGGCTGGAGCTAACCAGCCATATATTGGGTATTTAATGCTCTCAGAGCAGCACCCAACTTAGCCCGATAACATGGGAGCGGGCAAATATTATTTAATGCCGAATTTGCCGCGTTAAGTCGCGTGCTGCTCTGAGGGCATTACTGGTTAGCTCTTTCCTAAAAAAACCGGTAAAAGCATAACGTGTCATGATGTGATAGTAATATAGTCTAAGGCTGCTGTTTTTTTTTTAAAATGCGAAATATCAGCGTGTTTGAGCAAAAGAAAATAATGGGCTGCCTTCCTAGCAAAATTTATAACGATGTTTCTCTCATTACATAGGGTACCTATCCGATGGTGGTAGGATGATGATTATCTGCGAATTAAGATGACTATACATCATATCTTATATTGGAGTCATGAATGGATAAGAGTGGGAAAGGATAATTCTTATCCATACAGACAATAGTGTGTTAACACTCCTATCTGTTACAAAAGCGCATAAATAATGGAGCTTGGTTTGGAACGAGCTATCGTGACCTCAAGTTGTGAGAGTCGAGCCTAAGTAAGGCCATGAGTAAGAGAATGCTTACCATCAATACCAAATACTGAGGATCATGTCATTATTCCTATGGACGTAAAAATGGCATGAATATCCTTCCCTTGTGGTTCTAATAATTTTACTAAGGTTGATATATATACATATTCTTTGCAAATTATAACACGTGGAAGAACTAAATCACCGTGAAACCTCTCAGCTCATGACTTAGTTGCGGCAAAAGAATGTGAGATAAGGAGGATCGTGCCATCACTTCCAACGTGTGGAGATCGATCATTTAATAATGGTTGTGACAGATACGACACATACAAAGATTATGCAGTGGTGATTCGTTTCCTTTTTGAGATTTATTAAACCTAAAATGAAAATATATATGTATACATTTTTTTAAAGTACGGTTTCGGAGTCTGTTTTAGATGATGTAAGAAGTAATTCTTACTTCTTACTTCGCTATTATTAAAATTCGCATGAACCTTTATACTATAAGGTATAAGAATGAAATTAAATAGTTGTCTTGTTCAAGGTAGACGAAAATCACACTAATAGGATTTACTACCGTTAGACACAGTCATATACTCCTTCAATGGGCATATTTGTATAGTATTCTGGAGGACATTAGATATTATATTCTATGAGAATTCTTCATTCCGTTGTGTCTTATCCCTTAGTGGTTTTTAATGAACTCATAAATTTTAGAGGGAGCATATAAAGTTTGCTGGATTAAAATGGAAGCAATTTATTTTGTTTATATTATAGACTTCACCATTCGGCATACCATGTAATTAAACTAACCATAAGTTTGCTGGATTAAAATGGAAGCAATTTATTTTGTTTATATTATAGACTTCACCATTCGGCATACCATGTAATTAAACTAACCATATAGCACATGATTCCAATCCACAAAGCACATGATATACAATTAAATTCCACCATAATATGCGAATGCTTGTAAGAATATGTACAACCACAATGAGCAACTTGAGCGTGTCACTTGTGGCCAACCTGGATGTTAGTGTCGTGTTATGAAGTCTTATATTTGGTTCTTCCAGAGCATGTAGGCATTGACCCCTCTTCTTCAAGTAATACGTTTTCCAACTTATAATTGTCTCCTAGTAAAAGGATAATTGTACGCCTGACTTTACCATGGCAATAGCAATGGTGTTCTACTTAATTTACATGCATATTGTTTTTTGTGACAACACTGATAAGGTTAATATCCTTAAACCGAAAAGAAGAGTCTCGTATGAGGAAAAGGAAATTTGTCACATACAAGGGAGGACACTTGGTTATAAGTTCTTGAACTCAGCAAGTTTCTCATGAGGATCTAAGTAATTATTATTGTGAAGGTTCTTGGCCCGTTTTCTATGGAATTTTGTTGAACATATGTACAGGAACTCATGTTTTAGTCCTCTAGTCCTCTTCACAGGTCAGATAAATTTATTCATCGATCAAAGACTCTTTTAAATTCTATATCTAATTATTTAAATGGCATATTTATGATAAACGACTTGGTCCTTGCTAGGCAAAAAGCAATGGCATGGGATGGTTGTTGTTTGGGAATTATCCATCAAATTCAGGATATTGAATTTTTTTGACATAGAGGAAGTAGGTGTATTTACCAACAAGTTAGGATCAAATTAAATAGTAGAGTACTAGCATTGTTGACTACAAAAATTTCTCACCTAATACCTCAAAGGAGGGTTATATAATGGAAGAAGGCCATGGTCGTATCCTGGTTTAATTGTTGTGATAAATATTCCCATGCATTGTCATGAATGGTTAATTAATCATTAAGATAAACATGTTTGAAGAGGATCATGCTTGATATCCATGCATATTAATGAGTTATATGAATCTTCCATGTAAGCACATGTTTGTGCAGTATTTTAGACTTGTAAGAATATTGTATTTAGGAATTGATTGATGATAAAAGGGTCTTGATGTCATGCATCTCATGGGATTCATCATTGGGTAACTATATGGACCTTAATTCACCTCCTAGATCATTAAAATCAACTCTTGTCACAATTTATTACATGTTTTGATTATATTTTCTTAATGAGATGAGTCAAAGTGAGATATTATGCCTAGTGAACTAATGTGCATTAAATGCAAGATTGTGAGAGAAAATCAGGGAATTTTGGCAAGATTAAAGGCTAAAACTAGAATGGGACAAGGGAGAGAGAGTGTAGGAATTAATTCTCCTCATTTACTCCTCCATCAATCACACTAGCTTGGAGTACAAGCAGCCAAGTCATCAAAAGGCAGGTGAGCAAGTGATAGTCAAAGAGTTAGTTCATCCTAAGTTTGGGAGCTGAGCTTACGTAAATTTGTGGAAGTCGTTGGAGACTTCAGTTGTATAAATAAAGAGACCTAGAGACTCATTAGGATTCAAATTTTTGTTGTAAAAACATTAGTTATTTTTGAGCTCCATACTTGTGGAAGACATTGCTCTGTAATTTTCTGTTCTGATAATGAAAATGAGATTTTTCATGATCCAGTACTAAGTTAACTAAGAGGGCTGAAGCTCTAGGGTTAGGGCCCAACCCTAGCAACAAAGGCTCCTCTTCTTGTATCAATATGATTAGATTAATTTCATATATTCAAGGTTAAATTGTCCTTAGAAATATGTCATTGCGAGTAGTGTAGATTTGATTAGTTTGTTTATTAGTTTGCTTCCATTTGTGCTTTACTTTAGCAGTAGTCTAGAAGGGATAAAATAAACACTAAAAATATTTCAATAGGTGTCTTGGCCTCAATTCTTCCTTCAGGGATCATGATTTGAGGAAAGGACCCCCATATAGCCCCAAAAAGACATAATTATACTTTCTCATAGAATTTAGAGTTCCCTATGCTTAAGCTAGCATTTGATCAGTTTGAAAGTGTAGGAATTAGCCATCATTTCTTCCATATTCATTCTTATAGTAGATATCATCAATGGCTTCATCTTGTTATGCAAATTTTCCTCATGCATGAAGTAAACAACTAACTCATTAAACATTGTTTTTCTAGCTGATTGAAATTCTTCTTGTTTACATGATTTTTGGGAAAATATCGTTGTTTGATGTTGTGCAGGTGTTTCAAAAGTAGAGAAATATTTCATAGCAATAAAACTCCTTCCAACTTCATCCATACATGATCATTCCTCACTTTCACTAAGACCCTCATCAATTTGATCATTCTTCAAGGAAACTTCTTCAAGCATGTTGAGCATATCCAACCATATTCCAACCTTGGTTTTGAGTTGTAAGTGATCCTAGAAATTTTCTAGCTCCATTACATCCACCAACCACCTTCCTTAAGCCTTCCATCACCTTCAGCACCCATCATTTTTCTCTCGGCTATATCCTGTAGAAACACAGGGAATCCTGTAGGTTCTTAGGACATCCTATAGGTTTTCCTGTAGTGGCCTGTTTTGACGTTGAATTGAGGGAAAACATTCAGGAAGCCACGCAAGGTCACCTAAGGGTCTCCCAAACCTTCCAACTATCCACCAGCATCCCTAACCCACCTACCACACCACCAAAAGAGATTATCTTTCATACTTGTTTTTCTATAAAAAGAATAAAAAGAAGAAAATAGATTTATTTCAATCATTTACATGCACAGTAGTAATGTTTGATGTTTTGAATGTCCATGCTTAGGATAGTATAATTTCATATATGTTAGCTTGGAATTCTTGTAAAGCATAGTTTCTCAGTAGTTAGGTAGGAAATGGTGTGTTTTAGCATTGGATTTCAGTATTTTTCCTTACTGTAGTAGACAAGCTTTCTCCTAGAGTATATTTCTATTTCTTTCATCAGTAATCAAGCTTCTTCTAAATCCATAGAAGCTTGGCTTGAAAACCCTAGTGGTCTTTCACCAACTAAACAATGGAAAAATGCAAAACCATCACTTTTACTTGTGTATACAACACTATCATCTCCAAGTTTGTACGAACCCTGGGTTGATAAATTAAAGTTGGTAGCCCTAGGAGTTGCAACATTCTTGCTACAATACTGGTGCTAATCACTTTTTGGCACCATTGCTAGAGAGGTGTTTGAGTAAAATGTGATTACTTATTTTTTCTTCCATTTCTTATTTATGATATTCTACTATTAGTTTAATTTCTACAAAAGTAATTTAGTTTGCTTCATTTTCCATTTTGCATTCTTTGCTTTCCTTTCCATTATGCAAGTAAGATTTCAATCAAGCTGTTAATTTTTCATTCAGTTAGTAGTTTTCATTTAGTCTGCAATTTTGATTCTGCAATTACTTTCAAGTTTGAAAAAAACAAAAAACAAAACAAAAACATTTTTCTGTGCCTCATAGGAATAGGGATACCTTAGGGAAATTTTTGCCAAATACTCCCACTGCTTCAAACAACCAACGTTCCCTCTTCTTCTATGGTTATGAACTGGAGGAACCCTTAGGTGAGAAACTAGACATATTTGAAGAACCTATAGGGGAGGAAGAATAAGAAGAACCCATTCCTACTGAGCCAATAGCTAAAAACATAAATGACAGAGGAAATAGAGAAAGAGTTGATGGTGCCTTCCCTGTCATGGAAACCAATGTAGATACTAAGATGAAAAATATAAGCCCCTCTACCCTTCCTCATTTCCATGGCTTGACCTCAGAATATCCAGACACTTTCTTATTTGGTTTTTTTGTCATATGTTGAACCTATGACTACACCAATGATGAGCAGAACTTGAAACTATTTCCATCCACTCTCAAGGATGCATCTTTGCACTGGTTCATGGGTTTACCTAGAGATAGCATCACAACTTAGGCTTAGATGCAACAAGCCTTCAAAAACAAGTATCAAGACTATTGTATGTCTAAAGACACTAAAGGGGAAATTTTTAGGATGACCTTAGGCAATGATGAATCCCTGGAATATTATGAAGAAAGACTCCAGCTTAGCTACAAAAGGGCCAAGTGTACACTTGACCCTGAGTCACTAAAGCTAGTCCTACTTAGAGGAGTAAGGGAAGATAATTTGGATACCCTCAACTTGTTAGCAGGAGGGGACATCTACTAGTTACCATATGAGGATATCAAGATTGTCTTTAGAAACCATTCTAGGGCAGCTAGGAAAAAGGGTACAGGTAGTCAAACTATGGCCAGTACATCCTCCTCCAATTCATCCATCAAAGGTGAAATTGGAAACATGTTGGAGAATTTGAAGAGTGAGATTTTGCAAACCCTTGCCCTACAGATGGACACTACGCACATTAATATCAAATAGGAGGAAGCAGAGATAGCCTTAGCCATTTTCTGCCCTAGATGCACTAGGAGGCACCCTAGGAATGAATGTCCATTGAATTCTATTGAAATCTGCTCAGTCTATGAAGAAAACCACTCCACGGACAAGTGCCCTTCTTTACTTGGACTAAAAGTTGTATATCAAGGAGATGAAGCAGTAACTAAACAACTCTGCTACATAAACCAAAGGAGACCTCATGGGCCTAGGCCATACCAATAGGGCATGCAAGGGTCATCCCATGCATATTACAACCCCAACCAGACCACATCCATACCTTCTTGGGGGCCCCCTGCTCATCCTTCCTAGTCTACACCTCCTCCTTGGTCCTTTTCACCTCAATATCATTCCGAGCTAGCTAGCTAGTCATTTCAACCATATGCTCCACCACAAAATCAGTGGAATGCACCGCCCTATGGGTGGAGGCCCCCATAAAACAATTGTCCATCTTTATTGCCTTCACCACCTGCTAAACCACAAAATTTACACTCTCCTCCACCTAAAAAACCCTAGATGCCTGCCCAGCCAAATCTGAACACGAACAATAGACATGCACAATAAGTATACATTGGAGAGACATCCTATCCTACTTATGTTGTGGAGATTCGGGAAATCAACCTGAGATTTGGAGAGTACTCCCTGACAACCAACCTCTACCTCCACCTAGGGAGGTTGATGAGGAAAGAGAGGAAAGCATGCCTAAAGTAAATCCACCACCCTTTTGAGAGGGTCTCCCAAACCTTCCAACCATCCACCAACATCCCTAAGTCACCTGCCACACACCAAAAGAGATTATCTTTCACACTTGTTTTTCCATAAAAAGAATAAAAAGAAAAAATAGATTTATTTCTGTCATTTACATTCATAGTAGTAATGTTTGATATTTTGAACTTCCATGCTCAGGACAGTATAATTTCATACATGTTAGCTTGGAATTCTTGTAAAGCATAGTTTCTTAGTAGTTAGGTAGGAAATGGTGTGTTTTAGCATTGGATTTCAGTCTTTTTCCTTACTGCACTAGACAAACTTTCTCCTAGAGTAGATTTCTCTTTCTTTCATCAGTAATCAAGCTTCTTCTAAATCCATAGAAGCCTGGATTGAAAACCCTAGTGGTCTCTCGCCAGCTGAACAGTGACAAAAGGAAGAAACATCACTTTTACTTGTGTATACATCATTGTCCTCTCCAATTTTGTACAAACCCTGGTTTGATAAAGTAAACTGGTATCCCCATGAGTTGCAACATTCTTGCTACAATACTGGTGCTCATTAGCATCCATATAAGAAAGAATATTGAATGTAAATCGAGCAATACATGGATGGGTTGTTATGTGCCAATAATAAATAGGCAAAGTATTCATGACTATGTTTAAGAATGAGGTTGGACAAGGAAATTGAAGGTTATTAGTCTTACTGTCAGGAAAAATCTTATAACTAAAGCTGTTATAGCATGAAATAGGGAGAAAATGCCTTAAAAGTAATGTTGTTCGATTTTGTTTAAGATTAATAACAAGTAATGCATATGGGAGTAAAATATCATTACCCGAGTGGCACACTTACATATGTTGCCTTCATGAATGCAAGAATCACAATTCTCATAAAACTAGACTATGATTCTGGTTAGAGATTAAACTATGGTCATCATGTTATTAAAACAACCCATAAATGGTATAATTGCTATGAAAATATTATACCAAGGAAAAGGTTTGTATGAAATAATGTTATTATGGTGAGAACATGTTATAGTACAAGACTATATAACCTGTACAAATTGTCTTTCAATTTATCCTTTCATTAATGCATTCATTTAGAATGTGATTTATTCTTCGGTTAGAAGAAAGTGTGATTAAGGGAACCTAACTTGAATATGTTGTTATATACCATGCCCTATGCATCTTTCATTGAATATGCATAGTGGGACCTATAAGTATCCTTGAGTATAACAATAATAATGGAAATTAATAAAAAGAATAAATTGTATGTTATGGACCACTAGATCAATTAAATGGTATCCACCAATCTATATAAATAGGCTCATGTAATACCAAGGGAAATACTTATTTAGTACCAAGCAATATTGGGAGGTTCCTTTGTTGGGTTGCATTAATAATATGTTTAAATAACATAAGAAATGTGGCATAATCCATATAGGAATTCATAAAATTTATAATTGATCTTTTAGTTAAGGGGGATTTAATGCTAAAGAGAGGGAGCTAACATGTAAATACCCTGAGTTCGTAATTACCTACAACTAAAAAGATGTAGGATTGAAAGTAATAAGACTTTCTTATATAAACTCATGAAGTGGAAATGAGATGTTATGCATGATTTAACGATTATTAAACTATGAGTCTGCTTAAGATGAAAATATGCATGAATACATACTATATTACTGATATTGTGTTACAACCACATGAAATCTGAAAATGATTTACGCTCGACAGAACTTTCTCTGATTACAGAAATGAACCATGCTCATACAAATTCCTTGTGAACTTAGCACAGTTGTTTTAATTGCTAGAACAAGATAAAGGAATGTTTAAAATAATACTAGCATTGTAGAAAATATGTGGACAAATTTTTTTGTCATGTAGGTGATACCATGGGAATGGTATGATGGGTTGTAGCACAGATGGTACTATGTACAATAGTACATATGGTACTCGTATGACTACATATCTTACATGTTGAAATATAATATGTATATCGGTGTGTATAAGACACATTGTGTGCAGGTATGCATTAAGACATTAGGTAGATGTCTTGCAGGACAACTGACTGGGTGGTTGCACGGGAAGAAGGAAAGTAAGAAGTGGTTCACGGATAAGTAACCATGGTTATGTTTAGCATACATACAATTAAGAAGAATATATATATATATATATATATATTTCTGTGAACTAATCTGTTATGACATTGTAGGCATATTGATGTGAAAAATATGCTAACATATGTGTTGTATGCAGAAAAATTGAAAGAAGCAGGTGTTCGACAAAGAACACAAAGGCTTGGAAGAATTCCAGAAGTGAACATGCATTCTTCAAATAAAATGAAAAAAAGATCAATAGTTTTTTTAGTAATATTAAGTAACAGATTATGATATGTTTCATAGTTAAAATTTTGGATCTATAAATTCTCACAAATGGTTTGAAAATAATGTTACAGGTAGCTATGAAAGGAGAACACTCCTTGAGATTGATGTAGCTATGGAAGAGGAGCATTCCTTGTGACCAATGTACCTATGGAAGATGAGCACTCTTGGTGACCAATGTAGCTATGGAAGAGGAACACTCCTTGTGACCAATGTACATCGTAAAAATTGCATCAGATGGCAGAGTCATGAGAGCTGTTATTTCAGAAGCCAGCTACCTTTTAACGAGGACATGATGCAGTGATACACCGAGGATGGTCTAAAATTTAAGGGGGGCGTATGTAACACCCCTCCCTTGTGTGCTAAATTATTGTAAACCTAAGATAAGTTAAAGCTAGGTGTTATATCCTCCCTTGTGTGTTAAATGATTGCAAACCTAAGCTCAGGAAAGCTAGGCGTGATACCATCCTTTGTGGGTTGAACTATTCTAAACCTAAGATGAGGAAAACTAGGTGATATGTAATATCAAAAGAAAATGTGTTGTTAAATAAATTAATAAAATAAATAACTTGGAGGGTGAAGCACCAAGAGAGAGGAGTTTCTTTCCAAATCCCATTGAGGAATGGGATAGAGATGAGTCTTTCACAATAAAGCTTTTAGATGTGATTCTAGATAAGCTTGGATGGATTGGATATCCATAAGATGGATGGGAGATAAATATCCATTGGTTGTAAAAACTTTTTGGAAGATAAAAGAAAGATTTTATGAGGAAAATCCTCATGGGAGATAAAGACGAGATTTTCCGAAAAAGAACTCAGCAAATGGAAAAATCCATAAAAGTGGGACGCCGCTAATGGAAAAAAAATCATGAAAGAGGGTATTAAATACCCGGTGCATTGATCAATTGAGGAAAAATGATCCTTGGCTTGAAATTCGGCTCGGGGGGGAATTAGAGGCGATTCATGGTTGTGTGGTGGTGTTTCTCCCTCCAAGTGAGGTTTTAGTTGGTTGCATATGCGTGGATTGTACTGTATGTTGGTTCTTATCTCTATATTTATTTTCTTACTGTTGAAATGGTTAGATCGTTCAATTGAATAGTATAGTAGGTAGTTAGCTTCCTTAATTTAATGAAGGAAAATAGTATTCCTTTAACTTATGTGATCATTGTACCTGATAAATCATTTTGGTTCTAAGTCTAAAATCATGAAGCTAGACCTTCATGTTATTTAATCCATGAATTAAAGTACTATAATCTGAGTTGCATCCATTGATGTATTCCTCTTATGTACGTGTATTGCATAAGATATCTATTGGTGATTCTATCTGTATTCATGTCATTAATCTCATTCTTATGCTTGTGGATGAATGAAATATTTAATGAATATAAAGGTGATCATCATTTTGTTAGTGAAGGATCATATTATGTATTTAATTCTATACAAAGTCTCTAGTTTAACATGGCAGATAGTGGTGGCTGCATGTGGATCAGATGGTATAATGACTTTAATAGAATAGTCTATGATGGTCAGATTATCTATTGCATGTATACTCAATAAGGTTCAATTTGCATTCTGTTTGTTTCTTAAGAGTAATATTTATGATGAAAATGATGGATTCTTATTATGCATGTGTTCTTATTGCATCCTTATGTAGCAGTAGGGCATATTAAGTGGATGAAAACACTTATGAGCAATCTGATTAAAGAGTAGATGTGATGAAGGTGTTGCATGTGATTATCTGAGTTAATGGGTTTTATAAAGTTTATGCATGCATATGGTAATCATGATTTATTAGTGTTGAGGAAAGTTATTGGCATGAGATATAGAGGCATGCAGAGCAATTAGGAAGTAATTTCTATCTTTCAAATTACTTAGGAGAGAGTAACATGGAAACTTAGCTATATTAAAAAAAAATATTATGGGGCTGGGGTTATCTTTTTGGGTAGGCCATAGAGGTACGTTATAGATTCTAAACATTCAAAAGCCTTAAGAAAAAATAGGTCTGAGATACTCAAGAACATAGGAATATTCCATCGGAATTTCAAACTTCAGGTCCACAAAGCTATGTAAAGAAGGTTCAAGAAATAATCAATCAAGATAAAAGGGTAATAATGGAACGAGGAGATTCTCACTCTAATAATAATTCCATTTTCCCCAAGAACAAACACCAACAAAGAATGAATCAATCAGCCAGGCAACAAAGGTACCTACATGTGCAAAATCAGAAACCTTCCAACAATAGTTATACTTATTTATTCTATGGTTATTGTTATAAGTGTCACATATTTGGGCATAAGGTTGTTGATTGTAGAAGGATCAACATTGAAAGAGATGAAAATTATAGATATAACAATAATTATAATTATAGATCTCAAAAATCTCCTCTCGGACTTTGAAATGATTTCTCTCTCATCTTAAGTGATGTTGAGTGTTTTAAATGTAATAATTTTGGGCATAAGGAAAATGAATGTAGAAGATTCTTTGAGTACCTATCTAAGACCCAAAATATTCGACAGCTAGTTTCTAACAAAAGATAAGGATAACTGGAAATGAAAAAATGAAAAGAGCATGCAATGTGGACATTCTCTATCTACACATAATTAAGAGAACAGATGGTATGTGGATAACATTTGTTACAAGAATATGACTAAGGATAAGAGTAAATTTTTGTCACTAAAATAAAAAGACAAAGGAAAAAATGTCACTTTTGGCAACAATGCCCCAACAAGGATTAAGGGTAAAGGCATAGTCAGTCTGGATCAAAAGACAAAAGATTAGGATGTGTTGTACATGGAAGGTCTCAAGAAAAACTTTCTTAGTATAAGTAAGATGTGTGATAATGGATTTAATGTGACTTTTCGATCCAAGGACTATGAGATCCAAAATGAAGAAAATGGAAAGCTTTTGGGAAAAGTAGTCAGAACTCACAATAATATATGTCTTTAATGACTCAAGAGTAATTTGTTATTTGATGAAGTTGAATGACGCCCAGTTTTGGCACAAGAGACTTTTTCATATGAATTTTGGCACTCTGATAAGAGTCAGCAGGCTGGGAGCTATAAGAGATTTTCCTAGACTGTCACAACTTGATAATTCAATCGACAAGTCATGTCATTTTGGTAAGTAGACTAGGAGTCATTTCAGGAAAAAGCATTCTCGTCATCTACACCATTGGAGTTGATTCACATAGATATCTACAACCCAAATCGAGAAAAAACTTGAAGATGAGAAAGGTATTTTATGTTGCTCATTGATGATTTTACCAGGGACACTTAGATTGTGCTCTTAAAAGAAAAATCAGAAGCATTTAAGCAGTTAAAAAAATTTAAACCTCAAGTAGGAAATGAGAAAGACTTAAAGATCAAATGTTTAAGATCAGACAAAGGAGGAGAATACACTTCAAGAGAGTTTGAAGAATTTTGTGAAGAGTAGGCATTAGGAGTCATTTTTTGAGTGGCTATAAATTCAAAACAAAATGGAGTAGTTGAGACAAAGATCAGAACAATCCAACAAATGGATAGAGCCATGTTGGATGAAGCAAATGTATCCCACATCTTATGGGGAGAAGAAGCACAAGCATCATTGTACCTATCAAACATAACTCAACTCAGGCCTACTAGTGATAAAACTCCTTGTGAGTTGTGGAAGGGAAGAGTTGAATCAGTTAAAAAATTCAAGGTTTTTAGGAGAAAATTATTTATCAAAAGGAATGAAAAAAATCCATGAAATTTTGAATCTCGTGCTGATGAGGGTATATTACTCAGGTACTCTAGTAGAAGTAAAGGATATAAGTGTTACAACAAGAAAACAAAGATGTTTGAGGATTGAGTTTATTTAATAGTAGATGAAATAGCTTCATAACTTGAGTCCTCCAAAGGAAATATGAACTCAAATGGAGAATAAAATTCAAACATGAGGCCATCGTATCAAGAAGAAATAGATTCAGATAATGAATACGAGGAAATGAGCACAAATACAAGCCCTAAACCACCTTTCAGGTATGTATAGGAACAACATCCTGAGAGTTAGATTCTTGGAGATCAAAGACATCATGTTCAAACCAGGAGGGAACTTGTTGGTAGTTCAAGTCATGTAAATCTTGTTCTATTGTCTCAAATTGAGCCTAAAATCTCAGCCAGGCAAGTGAGGACAAATTTTGGGTGAGAGATGTGAATGGAGAACTTGACCAAATTGAAAAGAATGAAACTTGGGAGCTTGTTCCAGGAACCAAAGATAAAAATGTCATTGGAACCAAATGGGTTTTTAAAAACAATCTAAATGAGCAGGGGTCAAGTAATTAGGAACAAGTCTCGATTGATATGCAAAGGGTATGCCCAAATAGAAGGAGTAGACTTTGAAGAAACCTTTGCACTAGTAGAAAGAAAGGAAGCTATCAGAATGTTTCTTTCCTTTTCTAATCATAAAATATCAAGGTATATCAAGAAGTAATTAGGAACAAGTCTCGATTGATATGCAAAGGGTATGCCCAAATAGAAGGAGTAGACTTTGAAGAAACCTTTGCACTAGTAGAAAGAAAGGAAGCTATCAGAATGCTTCTTTCCTTTTCTAATCATAAAATATCAAGGTATATCACATGGATGTGAAGTCTTCATTTCTCAATGGAGATTTGGAAGAATAGGTTTATAATGAGTAGTTATAAGGATCCACATTCACCGAAGATGAAGAGTTTGTGTGCAAACTAAAAAGTTCCCTATATGGACTCAAACAGGCTTCAAGAGCTTGGTACAAAATACGGGATTGATACCTTTAGCAACATGGCTTTTAGAAAGGTAATGTAGACAAAAAATTGTATATGAAATCTGAATGCAATCATCTAGTAATTGTATTAGTATATGTGGACGACATAATCTTTCGCAGGGACATGGAACAATTGGGACATAAATTCAAAAAATGCATGGAGATGGAGTTTGATATGTCCATGATAAGAGAGTTCTATTTGTTCTTGGGATTACAAATTTCTTAGTCTCAAAATGGAGCATTTATCTCCCAATCCAAACACCGAAGAGAAACTCTGAAAAAGGTTTGGGCTTGAAGATTGCAAGCCAATTAACACACCTATGGTTACAGGCTACAAATGTTACAAGGACGATGAGACACCGCTCATAAATCAGACTGAATATAGATCCATGCTATCAAGTTCTATATATCTCACAACTTTGCGACTAGAAATCATGCAAGAGGTGGGTCTTGTGGCCAAATTTCAAGCTTTTCCTCATGAAAGTCATGTCATCACTTTTGAAAGGATTTTCAAATATCTTCTAGGTACATAAAATTCTGGACTGTGGTATGCTAAAAGAAAATAATTTAAGTTGAAGGCCTAAAATTATGTTGATTGGGTAGGTAGTATTTATGACAAGAAGAGTACCTTAAATGTAACATTATTTTTAGGAAACTACTTAGTGTCATGGGTCAGAAAGAAACAAGTGTCCATTTATTTATAAAAAACTGAAGTAGAGTATATAAGAGCTATCACTTGTTTCTCAAAAATTATATGGATGACACAAACCTTGAAGGATATTAAGGTAGAATTGACTAATCCCATTCTAATCATGAGTAACAATACAAGTTCCATCAGTATCTCAAAGAATTTTGTCATGCATTCAAAGACCAAGCATATCCCTATCAAGTTCAATTTCTTAAGTGAATAGGTTGCAACCAATGTTGTTAGACTTGAATATGTGGCCATTAAATACCAACTTAAAAATATATTACTAAGGCACTCACAAGAGAACCTTTGAATATATCAAGTATCATATAGGAGTTGTGGCAGCTGCTCACCATGTGGGGTCAATGAAGAAGTAGCTTGCCATGGTTTAGGGGGAGTATTCAAGGGAAACCCTTGCCATTGATGTCAAAGGGGGATAATATTATTGAAGAAATTGAGAAGAAAGACACAAAAAAAAGCAAGAATGGTTTTAGGGGGAGCTTATGTTGTTTTCATCAATTCCAAAGGGGGAGATTGTCGTACAATTGGACTTGTATTGATGGTTGGAGGAATTTGGTATGTTGGCATTGATGTCCACTAGACTTACACTGTAGAAGAGAGTTTGTTTCCATTTATTAGGTAGCATATGGGCCCAAATCCTACATTACAACCTCTCTAATGGAAATTGTTCTGAAATAGCTTTCCAACAGTATTTTGACATTGAAAATGGCCTACAAGATCAAAAGTTATGGAATTTCAAAGTCAGGGTCTTGAAGTCCTAAGCAGGCTAAATCATCGGAGGCAATCGAAATATTGGGACCCAATATTTCAGAGGTCAGTAGAATTGAGGGGATGAATACCAAAGGTCGTATGATTGGGACCTCGATAATTTATTTAAATGGGGACCCAAAATTGCATGAAGTACTGATACCTCGGAGGGAATGGTCATATAGGAAGCAGGTCCGAACCTCGGTAATGCAGGACATATCGCAGCATATTGGGACCTCAGAGCATAGAAATTTTAGTGATTGGGACCTTGTAGCTTCTTAAAAAATTCATTCTTTTAAAAGTTTCGAAGTTGCGAGGTGAAGTACTAACAAAGGAAATGGTTGAAAAAACAAGAAACGATAGACCCTTTTCTCTCTCCTCTAATAGACACAGGGCAACAGTTGATTGGCCTTGGGGAGTAGACATGGAAGTTGACGTCAGCATGACATTGTTGTACGATGGACGCGTGGATGTTTGATTTGGCATATTCGGTGGCTTAATGGGGAAAATATGAGTGACACATGTCACCACTAAGGAGGTGCCACATTGAGTGATGATGACAACATGGCGTCATTAAAAAGGTGAACATTTCAGAGGAAGGGGGCATTGTAACTATGTTATATAATATTTTTGGAAAATTTACAATGGAAGGAGCTCTGATGGTGTTGTAACATGGTTATAAGGACCCATAGAACCAAGGGCATAGAAATAATACTAAGCACCTGAGTTCTATGAGTATTTTGGACGTCAGAGTTTCAGAACTCCGATGAAATTGAATTATGAGAAAGCTCTAATATGAAGAAGCTTTGAAATGTTGGCACTTTGTTAAGGAAACCATAAAGGAAGTAATGAAGGAAGATAAAATACAAAAGGAGATAACCCACCCGAATGATCTAAAGGCCTTATAACCTAAAATAAGTCATAGGTCATAGTGTCCAGTCCTATGGAGGAAAAATAGTAAAGGGCTAAGCAGAGGGAGTTGAAAGCAATTAGGCCTTTGAAATTTGATAAGGTATGTTCAATAAAAGTTATGATATGTAGGGGCTCTAACATAATACTATAGTGGTATGAGAAGCTATCGATCATATCTCTCGGTCCCATGATAAATAAACAAGTGATAAGGGCTAGGTTCCAAGGGGCTAAAGGTATCGACATTGTGATATTTCATAACATTATTTTAATATAAGTTATGATGAGCTATGGCTTTGATACACCTATACAAAGTGTTAAAGGATAAATGGGTCGGTAGTTTCTCAGTAATTATGTGTAGAGAGGTTGGTTGATGGAGTTAATGGCAATTGTAGAAATAACTTGGTCAAGGCATTAAGGACCATGATTCTCAGCGAACAACTGTTGGGTTGGTCTTGATGTTGGAAGAAGGCCATATCTTGATTCCTTTGCACATCTTATAGAAATAAATGAGGAATAAAGAAACCATTTCAAAGTACATTCAAGCACTGCGATCCATTAACAAGCTTGAGGAACCTCTTTGGAGTACATAGGTGGACTGAGATTAAATTCTAGAATGGAGATCGCATAGAGTTTTGGTGAAGTACACATGTTTCCATTCTCTTATTTAATGTAGTGGTAGAATTCCACCATTAGACACAACAACAGTTGGAGGAGCCATATAGTGGTGCATTAGGGATGTGTGGAAATAGGCAATAGAGGAAGCATTGTACAGAGTGCAAAAGAGGATCAAAACCAATCATTACCATTAAGCAAAGTGGGGAAGAGAGTATTGTTGCATGAGCTTAAGAGGGAGAGTAGAGTGTGTGTGAGCTGAGCAACTAGCCCAAGTGTGGAATTAGAGAAGAGTGTTGCAAAGAGCCTATGGAAAAGAAGGAAGAGTGCAGAGAATAGCAATTTTCTATGTGAGGCTGAGAGAGCCTACAAAACAATAGAGGATGAAGAGAAGAAGTATGTTTCTAAAGTAACTCATATTGGTATTTTTCTATATTTTTATGTCTCTATTTTCAATTTGAAAATTCTATGAAGATTAGAACAATGGCTAGAGTAGGTGGTGGCCTAAATTCATAAGAAGTTGGTGCCTCTTGGAAAGTAGGTGCTTGTTATCCTAAGGTGGTATGTTCCTACCTCCTTTGAGTGGGTGCTCACAAAGAAACTAATGTAATTAAGTAGGTGCTTAATTTTCATCATAACAACAAACATATTGGTGGTTTTTTCCCTTCAAGTTTCAACATGAAAATATCATTGTCAATATGTTTATGTTGCTCATGTGATGGATTGTATATACAAATGAATGTCTCATATTAATTCTCATTTGTACTATGTATGAATCCTGTCATAAGATATAGACTGTAGAGGAAAGAACTAAAGAAATATTCATAAAAATTTAAGAACCTCACTATTACTGATTCAACCCCCCCAATAATTCCTTATTCCAACAATCCTATCTTTTGGCTATCTCTGGCTAAGAGGTGTGTGGTATTTTCTGCCATATAAGGCTTCAAAATAACTCATTTTTATTGAAGCTTGATATTTGTTTTTGTAGGAAAATTCAGCTAAATGTAGGAAGTCTTCCCATTTAGTAGGCATGCCCATGACATACATCCATAACATGTCCTCTATAACTTGATTGGTCCTCTCCATCTACCCATTAGTTTGGGGGCGATAAGAAGTACTAAAATCTATCCTGGTCCCCATCCATCCAAATAAAACCTTCCAAAATTTTGAAGTGAATTTAGAATCCTTGGCAGTTACTACCATTTTTGGTATTCCATGGAATCAAAACAACCCCTTCATAAAAATGTTTTCAAGCTAAGTCATTGCATAGGTAGATTGTACAGGTATAAAGTGGTATTCCTTTCTTAATGTGTCCACTGCTACCATGATGGAGTCATGTTGTTTCTGGTTTCTGGAAATCCTATAATAAATTATAGTGAGATTACCTTTGATTTCCATTCGGTAATGGGTAGTGGGTTCAATAGTGTTGCTGGGTGTTGGTGTTCTACCTACACCTGCTGGCATTCTAAACATTTAGACGAATATCATGCCACTTCCTTTTTCATGTAAGGCTAGTAAAATTCCTTCCTCAATGTTGTTATCATATTTTCGTATCTCAGGTGTCCAACATAGTTTATTATGATATTTATCTAATATCATATATTTTATAGCACTTTCATTTAGAAGATACAATCTATTTCTGTAAGTTAACAACTTTTCTAAATTTTCAACATAACTTGGAATATCTACTATTTGAAATTTTTGTTGAATTTCCATATAGTTATGATATTCCTGTATTTAATTCTTGATATGCTCCATAAAATTTGTACTTCTTCAACTACTAATAGAAATTTCCATAAGCACATGTGCATGTCTACTCAAAGCATCCACTATTTTATTTTGTTTCCCCTTTATGTGTTTTATATCAAATTCAAATTCACTAATAAAATCCATCCACCTAGCTTGTCTAGCATTAAGATTTGTTTAGCTACTAAAATATTTAAGATAATATGATATGTTATCAAGGTCAATTTGTTTCCTAGTAGGTAGTGTCTCCACATTTTTAAGATATGTATCATAACAACTAGCTCCAAATCATATACCGCATAGTTATTTTCATGTGGTTTTCGTATCCTAGATTCATAGGCCACTACTAGATTTTCTTGCATCAAGACTTCACCTAAACCTTCCAAACAAGAATAAATACATACAACAAAGTCATTTTATAGATCTACAATTTTCAAAATAGATGCTACCATTAACACATTTTTCAATTTTTAGAAACTTTCCTCGCACTTGTCTGTCCACTCAAATTTTTCTCCTTTCTTTTGTAAATACGTGATAGGGTAGTCTAGTCTAGAGAACCCCTCAATAAATATTTTGTAGAAACTTGTAATTCCAATAAATGATTGAACATCTGACACATATTTAGGTATTGGCTAATTTGAAAGGGCCCTAAGCTTCTCAAAATCAAGACATAATCCCTCTTTGTAAATGACATGGCCCAAATTTTTTATGTACTTGTAAAACTCACATTTGCTAAACTTAGCATATAATTGATGTTCTCTTAAAGTTTGAATCCATAGACACAAATTTTCTTTATTTTCTCCTTCATTTTTGGAATAAAACACAATGTCATCGACAAACACCAACACAAATTTATTAAGGTATTTACTAAACACGTTATTCGTTAAACACATAAATGTATTTGGTGCATTGGTAAGACCGATTCATAACACTACAAATTTGTAGTGACCATATCTAATTCAAAAATGTGTCTTATGAATGTCATCTTTTATTCTAAGCTGGTGATATCTAATCCTTAAATCAATCTTTGAAAATATGGTTTCCCCTCTTACTTGATAAAACAAATCATTAATAAGGGGTAGCGGGTATTTGTTTTTAATGGTCAATTTACTTAATTGTTCATAATCTATACACATTCTAAATGTACCATGCTTCTTCACAAATAACACAGGAGCCCCCATGGTGAAACGTTGGGTCTAATATAAGCTTTATTAAGTAGTTCTTGTAACTTCATTTCCAAATCCAATGATTCTGTAATACTCATTTGATAAGGAAATCTAGACACGAGGGTTTCTTCTGGTACTATATAAATGGAGAAATCTATGTCTCTTTTGAGAGGTAAACTCATAATCTCTTCTCGAAACACATCTTTAAAATCCCTAATAATTGGTAGTTCATGTAATTTTTTATTTTCTGTTTGTTCCTCATTTGCTTCCAGATGCACCGTAGATAATTGGCATCCCTTATTGGCAATATTTTTTAATTGTAATGTTGAGATTTATCGAACTAATATTGGTTTTGGTATGCTTTTTATTAGTTGGGTTTGTCCCTCATGATTTTTACAGCTTACCATTTTCTGTAAACAATTTATTATAACTCCATGTTTTTCCAACCAATCCATACCTATTAACATGTCATATGACCCTAATGGAAGTACATTTAATTTTACTTCAGTTCGATAAGTATTTAAATCTATGGGGCACTCTCTTACATGGTTAGTTACATTTCTTTTTTTTCCCGTAGCTAATTGTACTAGCATGCATTTTTTAAATTTTCAGTTTTTAGCTTACATTTTTCAAACATTCTAGGGATGTTGTAGTTAAGGCTATCCCTTCGGTCAATTAGGAAAAAGATAGAATGGTTCAAAATAGTGCCTTGAACCCCAATTATAGTGGACTGTTTCTCTACTTGTCTATCCTCCTGTGTCACACTTATCTTTGGGATGCTTCTCACAATGTCATTTATTGTTGTTTCTTCATGTAATTCCTTTATATTTTGAATAGACCTTGGGTTATGCACATAGTCCCTCAACAAATGAGGTTCTCCGCACCTCGAACACTTCAAAGGTTCCCTTTCCTTGACCCCTCCTACCTTTTCATTGTTCAAATACATGGGTTTTGACCTTGTTTGAGACTTAGTTGGCTGATTTGATTTCTCTCTATTGAATTTCCTTCGCTGGTGGTCATTTCCAATAAAAATAAGATATGCAGTTTTTTGTCTTCTTTCCCCCACTGCAAGTTTATTATGATCCTTACCTTGCCAAGTTTTGGAACTTTATCCTCTATTTTGAAATTGTTGATAACACAATCTTGCTTTTCTCACCGCTTCATCCATTTTTTTGGATTGTCAAACTCAATTATTTGCTTGTAAGAGACCAATAGACAATTCAAAAACCTTTGCACTTTGTCTTTCTCCTCCTTGATGTAGGGAACATATCACAACAAATTAGTAAATTTATCCATGCATTCATGCATTGTTAATTGTCCCAATTTTAACTCATGGAATTCCTTGGCTTAATCATCATAATATCATTCAGTTAGATATCTAGACTTCAATTATTTCTAGAACTCCTCTAAGGAAACTATCATTTTTTCCAATGTATACACAATTTTGACCTTCTCCCACCAGAAGAAATCTTTGGCTTGAAGCTCATAAATGGACAATATTGCCTTCAAATTTCTATCATACTCATAAACTTGGAAGTGCTTTTTCATACTTAGGATCCATGCTCCCACATCCTCTTCTTTTTCACAATCGAGTTTGGGGGTTTTGTTTTCCCAAACTCCCCTTGCACTCCAATTTACTCTTGTTTTCTATGTTTTCTAGATTTTTTTTTATTCATCCCCACTTTCAAATTTTTCTATTTCATTTTCAACATTCTTCCTCCTTAGTGGTTCTATTTTTCTGCCATCTTCTCCCATTTCTATAATTATATGACTAGATTTTACTATTAAATCCCTTATTATTCTTTCTTTCTCTTATCTAGCTTTCAATAAATGTTCATTGTTTGTTCTGAGATGATTCACATCTTGTTGTAAATTCCTCACGATATCCACAAGTTGAGTTGTTAGTGGTGTATCTTCTCCCCCCAATTCTACATAGATTCCTTCTCCCTCCACTTCAGGTAAATATGAATCGTCCACCATTATTTGATGTAACCTTCCTTTTTTGGAGTACCTTATAATCCAACACAATTCTACTCTAGTATAGCCATTTCAATATTAATTTGAAATTCTACTCATATCTATATTAAAAATGTGGTGATTCCATGTAGGCCTAGTTTTGAAACTTGACTCTGATACCATATGTCACACACCTAGGTTCCCTATTTTTTTTTATTTTTTTTTCTACGTATGATTGTGCATTCAATTAAAATATTATCTTAGGGTATCCGTACCAATTTTTTATCATGAGTTTCCTTATGCTAGGGGTATCAACCCAAATCCAATGGTCATTATTGCACATAGTATGAAATCATGTATTTGATTTGTATGTTTCCATATTACTATACTTTAGAGCATAGGTAATATACGCTTTGGATGACAATGTTAGATTGACTTTCATAAAATATGTTGGATAAGATATTATTACAAGTTTCTTGAATCTGTTGAATACATGAGGGATTTAGTAAATGAAGGGCCAGGTGGTTATTGAATTTTGTGATCGAACCAGTGGCAGTCACATACTTATATCCCATGTGGTATTCACGTGATTATCAGTATATGGATCTCGTGGATGGTGGAGATTTAATTTTCCAATCCAATGGTGGGAATTATTTTCCCCGACCCTAACCCTATGAATTGCATTATGCTCCCATCCATTTGGCTTTTTCACTGATTAAGTTTCCTTGCATGCAAAACACCACCATGAGTGATATTGGAGACCTAGTAGTTCTCGTTTCTCTCTGGATTATATGGAAATAAATTTATACCTTAAATCCGATGCATAGCTCCGTAAAAAATATGGGTAATGTTCAAATTTCTTCCACATTATTTTTTTCTCATATTTCCATTTCCTTTGGTTTTTCTTTTGGTTTAACTCAGCTAAGACTTTCCCCTGCTGGTCCAGGATTCTCTCATGCCTAATGGGATTAGGAAATATATAAATCGCTTCATGGTTCCTCTGCAACATCCTTGGAATTATTTTTACCCTTTTTCTTATAGACATCTTTGTTTCATCACCTTTAATGTGCATTTCCTACCTTATTATTTCATTCTGGTAATAGTTTCACTACTGGGGTGTTTGGTCAACCCTAGTTTTGTTGGAATCACTAATATAACATGATAATAATTCATTTTGTACAGTTGAATAAGTTTCCTTTGCCACAATCCATGCTCAGTGAAGACAATGTAAATTTCTTTTGCCCTTTTTTTTAGGTTCCTTCAATTTTATTTTTTTCAAATGGGCAATTGGTAGTTTTTTTTGGAGGCATTTTCTTCAATTTTCCTCAAATGGTTAGTGAATTTGGGAGAATTAAACTCATGCCTTATAGTAGAGTCTCATAAAGTGTTCCATGATGCCTTGATGTCATTATCCTATTATAGGTTCTTTTGGGCGTACTTGGTAATTTAGCTTGTCACTTTATGAGTGTCTAACCATTGTATATTATTTCAACGCTAATGGAAATCCTATGACAATGTGCATAAGGAAAATGTTATGAGTCTGCATGACTATAGTTAGATGATTTCTATTTCGTAACAATGTTTTTTTCTTTCTTCCGAATTGTTTTTACCCTAGGACTACTGTCATGCGGAAAGAGTCAATTTTGCGGACAAAACTGACCTCCCTAGAAGCTAAGGCTTTCTAGTGACAAACAAGACAATTAAACACTACCTTTCCCTAAATATGCATTTAGAATACAAGTAATCAGGTGTTTATAACATACCTTTAGTCCAATGCTTTGTAGTAGTCTAGCCTCGCCGATCTGGATGAGCTCCTCCTTCTCTTAGAAACCTGCATTCACTAACAAGCAAACGATTACATAGCACCTGAATAACTTATAAAATAAAACATATTCATCATACAGACCAAGGAGTATATGAAACAAATCATGTATAACAATCTGTTGAGAAAAATGAGCTTAATTGTATTAAGTGGAAACAAAAGAAACCATTACAACCTGTGCCTTGGTGTTCTGCAGGTCCCTCCCAGGGTCCAGCAAGAGTTATCCTTTACTTTGATCAGCTCACCCACTTCCAAATGAAGCTAAGAAAGGATGGGAATCTCTCCTCTCAAGCTCTATAAGGGAGTCCTAATTCCAACAGCATCTACCCTTAGGAATGTGCAGCTTTCAACCTCCCCTCCCTCTGGCCCAATGCCTATATTTATAGTGCCTTGGAGGAAGTTAATCAGGTCCACCATGAATGGGATAAGCCCCTCTTTCAATGGGATAGCTCCCCTCTTCATGGGATAAGTTCCTCTTTCATTGGGATGCATGAACCATCTGGAGGCGCTCAATCCACGTCAAACCATCTTCTAGAATGCTCTAGAATCGACCACAAGTAACTTTTTTGAAGTAAAACTCGCGCCTTTTGACCTTTACAGGGGTACGCACCCACCCCTTTTTAGACAGAGCGTACAAGTACGCATGGAATGTGAACTTGAGGTGCGTACACGCAAGTAAGGCTAAGAGAAACTGCGTGCCCAGAGTGATATAGATTTTTAAAGACTTTCTCTCTTTCTTGGAGTTTGACATGAAGAGCAGAGGTATAAGACTTGCCAAGGAGGATAGTATGACAGTTGATGGAGCCATACTAACTGCAAATAGTCATGGTGACAAATTTTAGTGTAACAGATTGCCCCCTAAAGTGGGAAGCCTGTAGTAGATTAGGGTTTCATATCATCTAGGAAGGGTGAAGTACTTTATCATTTGAAGGATTATCTTGTGGAGAGCCCAGTCGGAGCCTGCAAATATTAAACACAAAATACATATATAAGATCATATCATCGCTGAGGTAGGCATTCCCATACTCAGATTGAAAACTTTAACTAACAAACTAACTATTGCTCTGATATAGGAATGATTTTGCAATACATCATAATCATAGACTCTTGTAGACACAGTATGGACGCAGCCATTTGTTTATAGTTAGTCTACTATACAATGAATACAAAACTCCTCGCAACCTGGATGGTGGAAACTAGATCCAGGGTCTTCATTTCTACTTCCCGAAATAGTACGATTCTATCCATGCGAATAAATGAGTTGATGTCGAGCATGGTAGAAACCACTTGATTACCAGTCAATGATGTAAACTGTTAACAAGTGTGAGAGAGACCACCAGTGATGTCAATGGTTCTCAAAGTACCCAGTACAATCCATGAGATGTGAATGAATGTGTTGATGTCGAACATTTCACGGAATCCTTCGATCGAAAGTCAATGATGTAAACCGTCGTGAAAGGCGAGAAACCTGCCATTGATGCATGCAGATTTCAAGGTACTGACGATTTCTAGGTCATCTTTCTAGATAATGTGCTGATGTCGATAGAAAGCGACCCGTTGTAGGCAAGCCCACAACACGAAATCATAGATCAAGTTGAAGAAATGTAGCTGTAAGGACTGACTCAGGGATGGTCGAGATGGATGACGGGTATTTTGCAGATTAATGGTTTATTTGCAGTGACCTCTTGAACACATAATGACATGACAGATGGCTTGGTGATAATTGACCCAAAGTTAATACCTGGAACCGGTTGAATATTTTCAATGTGGTTTGATCAACTGTTAGGCAAAGGATTTCCCAACCCAGGTGAATGAAAAGTGTCATGTTCAAGAGTGGTGATAAGGATTCTTTTGAGACAAAGGATAACAAATAGGCTCATTTTCCTCTCTTTTCCCCCACCATTTCTGGCAAGTACCTCTTTATTTTTTACAAGCTTGAGGAGGATAACATATGCTTGATTATAAGCTCATCCTTCGGATGAGTCCAACTTAGTTTTAGATTCGAACCCTAAGAAGGAGTGGTTCGTTCCTGTTTGTAATCGAACAGGTCCTTTACTGTGAAATTTTAACGAGTCCAGTATAGGAGAAACTCAGCGTTTTTCAATTTTAGAGAGTCTGAAAAACTTAAGAAGACTCCAAGGTTGAACTTTTTCGTAAATTTGTGTCTCCCAAGCCCGAAAAAGTATAAAATAATACTTGAGAGAACCGCTTGATCTTGCAACCAAGGAGTACTTTCATGATTAGTGTCTTTGACTTGAAAAGTAAAAAGCGATCAAGGACACGTCATTTTATTTCCAGTATCGAATTTGAAACGACAAAAATCTGGCAATCTTTTCCTGTTTTTACGGTCAGAAAAGGGCTATAAGGGGACCGTCTTTTAATTCCGTTTTAACGAGTGTAAAAGAAACGCTCGACAATCTTTTCATGTTTTAGGAGTCAGAAAAGGGCTTAAAAGATGACTCTGATGTTTTTGTTTGTGAAAAAATGACAATTTTCCCTGAAAATCCTTTTATCCTGCACAAAAACCAACACATTACTCATACCTGTTTAAGATAGATAAAAATACTTTGAAAAATACCTTTTCATGGTGAAAAATAAACAAATTCAGCATTTATTTACCCAAAAAACCTATAAAAAGGGCTTTTACCATTTCATTTTTACCATTTTACTGTTGAGGAGAGAAAAAGGGCTTTTGGCAAGAAACTTCCCATGGACATTGTGGAGAATCCGACCGTCGAAAACGAACGCCGTCTCATCGGGTATTCTATAACATCCTCCTCTTCATTTCCATCCATTTAGAATTTGCTTTTAAGCCACAATTTCATTTTTTGGAGGCTTTGGGGTTTCAAGGTCCACTTTTCGGGGTACGCAGGTGCTCCACTGCTGACCTGCATACCCCGACATTTTCTCATTTGGGAAAATGTTGGGCGTACGCAGCTTGCCTTAAGAGAGCCTGCGTACACACGCTCTATCTCTAAAGGCGGGCTGCGTACACCGCGGAGAGGATTTTCAAACCCCCATTTCTCCAAAATGAACCAAAAAATTTTAATTTTATGGACTCTAACAGATGTTTTATGGTGTGTAGATTGCCCACCATGCTTGATTGGCATGAGAGAGAACACGAAGACGTTGATTTGGCCGCCATTAATCACCAACCTTCCATTGATTCTTTGAAGGCATGCGGTCTTTACAAATACTGGGCCATGTGTAGATTGCCCAGCATGAGGGCCCAGGTGCGCTTTCTAGAGTGGTTGGTTGAAAGGTGGAACGTTCAGGATCAGTGCTTTTACATTGGAGGGCACCAGCTCGAGATAGAGCCCTCAGATATTTACTTTCTCACTGGTTTTCCCAAGAGGGGTGAACAATTGACTCTATCCGGGACTAGGCTGGGTCGCCAGTCCATTGCTAGTCTCCGACTAGTGTGGTGCAATAATCAGAACCAGGAGAAGGGGATAGAGATCAAAAATATATCCTGACCTGAACTTATGGTAATTGCCTTTACAGTTACCAGACTTTGCGGGGCTGCCGCTTTGCACATTGCCATTGGATCCCAGATGCGGATGGCGATTGATTGCTATCGGGGCACCATTTTCAACTGGTGCGATGCTGTGTTGGCCAACTTAAAGGGCCAACTGACTAGGACCAAAAACGGACCGCTGAAGACTTTTGGTTATGGGCCTTTAGTTGTGAGTTTTGCCCTAGAGAGGGTTCCGATGCTGATCCCACAGCAGCTCACTGTTGAGGTTGGGCCTCCCCGAGAGCCTAAGTTGACGCGATGGGTTGCGGTTATGGCCCGTCATCCTGACGAGGGCACGAAGGTTGTCTGATTTATACCGGAGTATTTTCATTGGTTGGAGGACTAGATCTTCTCAATACAGAATTTTCCTTATGCCGGAGTTGATTTTCGTGGAGATCCGGACATGGTTCTTCCACCGGGAGAACAATGGGACGACACAGGTACTTCATTTTTCACAAGTTTTTAAATTATCTACTTTTTTTTTGTTTTTATATTGTCTCAAAACTGACAGTAATAATTTTCAAAATGCAGATGTAGGTCCACAGCGTCCAGCCAATCTCCGACCTTTCGAGAGGAGACAACCAGTTGCACCGGCACCGGCCCCACAGGATGCGGCCACAGAGACCTTAGCTGAGTTGGAACAAGACCTAGAGCGTCTTACGGCAGATATACCAGAGACTATTATAGACGATATTCCTATCAGGCTTCAGCGCTATGTAGTCGTAGTCCCAGGACCTTTTAGGAGGTTCCTGTGTAGGGTGGCGCGTGCAGTGGTGTCGTATAGAGAGCATCACCAGTGATTGGATGGTCGTTTTTGTAGACACATGTAACATTTTGGTTTTTTGTACTTATCATTTTTGCCGATCATAAGGTGTTTTTCAACCTATGATCGAAGACGATGTATTTTTGACACACTCCTATCTATATATATCATTATTACCAGCTTATCTTGTTAAACATGTGTGATGGAATGTTTTTAAATTTACATGTATGATTATCGCAAATGTCTGTCTAACATTCGAGAAGCAATTGCATCTGCTAATGTATTTAAAGACCTTGGAATATGCTGATATTCAATGTAATCAAATTCACGTTCAAAGAGACGCACTCTCAAAAATAACCTTAATAACACTGGATTTCTAATGGCATACACTCTATTAAGCTGTAATACAACGAGTTCAGAATCTAACCTCACTATCAAACTCAGAATCCCAAATGAAATAGATTCAGACAATAATTCAATCACTACACTGTATTCTGCAATGTTGTTTGTTGTTTGACCGAGGCTCACCCCATGCATAGAAACTAACTCGTCAAAGGGCGAATAAATAACCCAAGATGTGGAAGAGATATTCTGTGTACTACGACAAGCACCATCAGCAAATCCGATGTATGTTTGGAGAGGCATCGACATCTGCAAACATCAAGCGTAAAACCAAGATAAGCAGAATAACGATGAAAAACACACTTTCTAAGCTAAGCACACTGTCTAAACTAACAAACACACCAGCTAGAAAGAAAAACCTAACCTAACTAAAATCTCCACACCCATCATTTAAGCATAATACCTCTTTAGGTAAAGTCCATTTCTGGGTTTACCCAAAGAGTCCCCATCAAAATCTACCAGCTCATAGGCCCCTTTTGCTAGCTTTCGCTTGACAATGTCGGGCCCATGCCACATAGGAACGAATTTTCCAGCACCTAATTTATCGTTAGCTTGATCATATAATAGCACTAGGTCTCCTTTCGAAAAATTTCGAGGGGTCACATTTCGATCATATTGAGCTTTCATACGTTTTGCGTGAGTCTCGATTGCCAATGCAACGTCACGTCAAGTCTCACCTAATTGAGCTAAGTATAATAAACGCTTCTCCTCTTCGGAAGTAGTTGGAAGTAATTCGACATCCATTTGAAGTGACGGGATTTCGCATTCAATGGGCAGCACAGCTTCCAAACCATAAACTAGTTGGAAAGGAGTGAACCCTGTTGATGTTTTCACTGAGGTTCGGTACGCCCAAAGTGCGGAAAATAACATGTTGTGCCAATTCGACCGATGAATACCAATGATTTGTCGGATCATGATAACTAAAACTTTGTTGATGGACTCAACCAGACCATTCGCTTGTGGATAATAAGGAGTTGAGCTATCGTGACGCAAACCAAGCGGCCTATAAGTTCTGTCATCATAACGTTTCGAAAATGGCGCCCATGGTTAGTGATTATCGCTTGTGGGACACCAAACCTAGCAATAATGTGATTGAATACGAAAATTGCAGCTGTCTTGCCGTCTGCCTCAAATATAGGCATCGTCTCGGCCCACTTAGTAAAATAATCAACCACAAGGATGATATATGCATGCCCCCCGGCCGAGTGAGGATTACATGTAATAAAATCGATACCCCATTTGGAAAAAGGACCAACGGAAATTATAGGGTGGAGAGGAGTAGGTGGTGCACGCATCTTGCGATCAAACACTTGACAGTTGTGGCATTTCCGGACCGCAATAATACAGTCTTTAAATAAGGACGGCCAGAAGTAGCCAGCACGCAATATCTTTTGGGCTGTGGCATACCCAGACATATGACCGCCACACGCTCCAGAGTGACAGTCATTTAGAACCCTTTCAGCTTCTTCGTGAGTTAAGCAACGGCAAAAAACCAAGTCTGCCCCACGGCAATAAAGAGTATCTCCAATAATTTTGTACTGTTGGGACTGGAATCGAATTTTTTGACGTTCCGACTTTGAAACTTCTGGCCGAAAGGATTGGGTCTGGAGATAGACGATTATATCCCCATACCATGGATCTAAAGTGCTGATGAGAAACAAAGATTCGTCCGCAATGGGCTCCTCTGCCACAATTTCTGTGTCAGCACGCGGGAAATCACACATCAACTCTACAAAAACTAAAGATTTCTTAGACTTAAATTTTTCAAATTCCAAGTCGAACTCCTGCAGGATAACAATCCATTTGGAGTACTTGCCCCTAGCAATTGTTTAGTCAAAATGTAGATCATAGGGTTGCAATCCGAAATAATTGTAGTTTTACGGAGTAGAATGTAGTGACGAAAACGTTGGACAGCTTGAACGGCTGCCAATGCTAATTTCTCCACATGTGAATACTTGAGCTCAGTTGGATTTAAGGTCCGACTAAGGTAATATATCACATGTTCTGTTCCGAATTCGTCTTCCTGTACTAAGACCATTCCAATGGTGGAATGAGCGGTGGCGAGGTACAAAAAGTAATCCTGGTTGTAGTTGGGAGGATGCAGCAACGGTGCATGGGTCAACGCGTGCTTGAGTGCATCAAAAGATTTCTGAGCTATCTCATCCCAAGAGAATTGAGCGTTCTGTTTCAACAACCAAGTAAAACCCTTTGTAATCTCGGCGTAGTTAGGAATGAATCGACGTAAAAAGTTTGCTTTCCCCTGTAAACTTTGGAGTTGGCGAAGACTCGAAGGAGGAGGCAATTTGATGATAGCTTCTACCTTCGAGGGATCGACACGAATGCCAGCTTTTGAAACTACAAATCCCAGCAATCATCCCACTTCTATACAGAAGACACATTTGTGTGGGTTCAACCGTATACAATAATGCCTACACCTCATGAAAATCGCTCGTAAATGGACAAGGTGATCAGCTCGATGTAATGAGAGAGCGGGAAAATCATCGAGATATGGTTGCACAATGTGTTTGATGTCATGAAACGCATAAGACATCACCCTTTGAAAAGTGGCTTCGGCATTCTTAAGCCCAAAAGGTAATTTACAGTAATCAAATGTCCCCCATGGACAAATGAAAGCCGTTTTTGGTTGATCGACAGGTAGAATATTGATTTGACTGTAACCAGAAAAACCGTCCATAAAGGAAAATATTTCACTGCCGGCACAATCATCAATTATTTGATCGATATAGGGTGTTGGATAGTTGTCCTTGGGACAAGCACGATTGATATCCCTATAGTCGATGCATATTCTTATTGTTCCCTGTTTTTTGTTAACCGGAACAATATTCGATACCCAATCCGTTAATGGGATCGGATAAATGAAACCTACTTTGAACAACTTTTCAACTTCTGCTATAATTGCAGACGCTTTTCGTGGGTGAATCTGACGCAAACGTTGCCGGATGGGTTTAGCGTCTGGGTAAGTCTTAATCTCATGGACAACAATTGCGGGATCAATTCCTGGCATTTCCTCATAGGACCAGGCAAACACGTCGTGGAATTCTTGAAATAGGGCCTTGTATATCTGAATTTCATCATCTGAACACGAGGCACCTATATGAATGTGCTCAACAATTCCGGGTTTGACTAAAATGTCAATGGGAACAGTGTGAGAGATGTTTCCCAAATTCAGCTCTGAATCAGGATGTTTCATTGGACTCTGAGCTTCCTTGACATATTCAGCTGTAAAGATTGATGAGAAATCGTTTTCAAAACGATCATCCTCAGGTAAAAACAAAGATCTATGATGGAGATCTTCCCATGGTAAATCGTCTACACACAGGACTTCACAAAGTTGTTTGTCAGATGACACAACTTCGGGAAACTTCATTAACTCCGAGGTTGAGGTGAAAAGTGATTCCTCACGGACCACATTCATTTGGTCTATTTTGGTTGAATGCAGGTCGGTAAAACACTGCACGGCTTCATAGGCAATTTCATATGGACTCAACAGCATAGAATTACCAAATGAGTCTATTTCAGATTCAGAAGGAACGATCCAAGGATCGTCGTAAACAATGGTATCTGATGTAATCATATGAATGGATGCAAATGAAGACATGGCGTTGATTGGAGGAAAAGGAAAAGTTCCCAGTAAACCGGCATCTTTAACTAATCCTACGCCAACATCCTTATAAGGGATAGTCATTTTACCGACATGCTGGATACTCTCTGAAGAGGCTGGGTCGGATGAAAAGTAAGCTAGCTGGTCTATGGTTATGATCTTGCCATTATGTGGAAACTTTATTACTCTGAAGACCGACGAAATGACCGCTGTCATAGTGTAAGACCAACTTCGACCCAAAAGAAGGTTGTAGTCTAGAGGGGCATCAACCACCTCCACATCCAGACTAACGGTTTTTCCTTCAACCCCTATAGGTAAATCCTGTAGAATGCCAAACGGATGGAACCCACAGCCATCAAAGGCCTTAAGAATGGTCGGGGATTGATTTAGCGAAGGAGAACCAAGCGATCTCCAGCACTGTATTGACATAATACACGTGGAATCTCCCTCATCAATTACAGTCCGATGAATAGGCCTGTTTTTTACTATCACTAGAATTTGGAAAGCCATTTGATGAGGTAAACGCGGTGTACTATTTTCTAGATCAAAGATTATTAGGTTCGGGTCCTAATCATCAACAGCTCCTATAGTCGACAAAAGTAATTTGCGTTGTGTTGGGCATGATTGCAGCACTTCCAAAGCCGACATTGCTGAGGGTGAAACAGCTAAATCCTCAACAATGTTTTAATTTTGGGCCGCTCTCGCATGTGGATTGAAAGCAGACCTTCGAAGTACACCCTTGGCGGGCGGTTTGATTACTAAGTCTGGGTTAGGCTTCTCGATCTGTAGTGGATCGGAACCGGGAGCTGAGGTTGATGGATTAGAATGAGAAGATTCTGCTTCTTTGCCATCAACAGGACTTTTACTACCATAATCTTGCGATCGAGTCGCAATCCTTACATGAGACATCATTAATATGGGTTCTTCACTGGCACTCGAGGAAGAACCTATCATCTTACTCTCCTGCTTTGGAAATGGATCTTTCAAAACAGCAGGAGTTGGGGAACCTTTGACGATTTTCACAACCTCGGCCCGATGAGGGCAATCTCTTGTAAAATGATCCTCTTCACAAATAAGACAAGGATATCGAGGTTTGCGCTTTTCGTCATTGGTTTCCGACTTTTCAGTTTTCTCCTTTAGAGCCTTGTCTGCTTTATTCTTCTTCTTACCTTTCTTTTTCCCATCGGATTTTGATTTAGCTGTAGATGACTCAACAGCGTGAATATCAGTGGAAACTTCAGCAGAAGATTCTCCTGTCGGGGAATCTGGTAAGGTTATAATAGGAGAAGAATTCTTTGAGGATTTCTTCTTGCTTTTAGTATTTACCGTACCAATCATGCCATCAGCGGCATGAGACCCCGAAGGAGCAGCAACGATTTGATTCGACTTAGGAAGATCTGGGATCTTTTCGTGTAATGTACCTGACTGAGTATAAACTAAGTCAAGGTACTGCGCTTGAGCAATCACTTGCTCCTCAGTAACTACCCCGGCTTTAGCTACGTCTTCAGTAATCTTCGGTAATAATGATTTAACAAACCATTCAGCTAAGATTTGGTCCGGGATAAAAACTTTCACTAATCTCCTTCGACGTCTCCATTCATGGATATGATCGGAAATATAAGTAGACGTCGATTGTTTTAATGAAGTTAGTAACTCCGTGCCATTATCATATCTGACCGACAACTGAAAATGAGTTAAGAACGAGGTAGCTAACTGGCTAAAATTATAAAAAGAGGCCCGTGGTAACTCAATGTACCAATTGGCCGCGAGACCAATGAGAGTACGCTGGAAAAGACGTAAGCGGATTGAATCATCCGAGATGGAATTAGAGACACACCAGAGGTGGTAAGTCATCACATGATTCGACGGGTCCTCTCCAGACTTACCTTCGAACTTGGGTATGTCACTGGGCAACTTATTTGGCATTGGCGGCCAAAACGGAAGATAATTTATTGGATCGTTCGTTAGGCGCGACAAGTCTGGTAAATCCAAAGTTGTGATAAATGGTAATTTCCAATTAGGATCCCTAAAACTCTGGGTCACAAGACTAGTCCTAGGAGGAGGATATCCAGGATAACTTGGAATAGGAATCGCATTCGGGATATTGTATCCTCCCGGAAAACCAGGATTAACCGGACCGTACTGGGGTTGTTGTGGTTGTTGATAAGTGTACGCAGGATACGGTTGATACTGGTAAACTGGTTGCTGGACAGCAGGCCCGTATTGGTACTGTCCCTGGTACGGTTGATAAGCGAATTGTGGTTGACTAGTAACAACCATACTTAAACCAGGCTGTCCTATGAGCATCTGAACCGTAGTTTGAATCATGGATCCAGACAATTGTAAAGATGTCTGAGGGGTAGTGGCAGAGACAGTAGAAGCCGAAGCTGTCGATACTCCAGAAGTAAGCATGGTGGATGGAACAGATGTTGCGGTAGTCGCAGCAGTCGTTTGAGATGGAGTACTAGGTGCAATGGGCGACTGAGTAACTACCGAAGGTACAGAAGTTTGAACATTAGACTGGACTGGTTGCTGGGGTGAACCAGAAACTAAAGGTTGTCCAGTTTGGGATGACAACTGTACACTTGGCTGCAATACCTGTTGAATTTGCGATCGATCCCACACTATGTTCAGTCCGGGGTATTGACCCATAACAGGTTGAGGATATTGAGATCCATAACCGGATTGAGGATAGGATTGATAATTGAAAGGTACATTTCCCATACCTTGAATATATGATTGACCTTGGGGTGGTTGATAACCTTGACTCGAGTACTGACCTTGGGGTTGATACCCTTGAGGCACGTACCGATACTAAGGTTGACCTTGAGGCATAAATTGATACTGAGGTTGACCTTGGGGTACATATTGAGGCTGGGGTTGACCTTGAGGAATGTACTGTACCATGGGTACATACTGTCCTTGAGGTTGCTCCCCAGACGCAATTTCTGTACCTTGAGGTTGCCCCCCAGGCGTTAATTGAGGCTGCCCCCTAGGCGGTAACTGGCCACCTTGAGGTTGAGAATCGGGAATTGAACCTGACATCATGTAAATGTCTCCTACACCCAACGGTTTATTACCATTGTTTCCAGTTAATAACCCATGTTCCATGGGTTGAGGAGATGCTCCCGCAAAAGTACCAGAAAGTGACTGATACCCAGAGGGAACAGAAGGACCGCCGTACAAGAAAGATTCAGGAGATTGAGTAAGCATAGACGACTGACCAGACATATTTACAGGAGTATAAATACCTCCAGGTGGATAAGGAGTACGAGGTGGAGAAAAACTTGACCCTAAGTTGTCCAAATAATTAGTTAACGAAAGATACCAAGTAGTACTTCTAGGTGGACTGTAAAAAATGGATTCACGCTCCCTTAGATCAATAGTAGGTTGATCTTCAGGGATAGGGATGCCTATTTCTTCTTCTGGAGCAAGTTCTTCAATAGCTATCAAACCAGAAGGAAGATTTTCGGTGATGACTCTTTCTACCCTTGGTGAATCAGGAGCACTAGAAGTTGGAGTAACAGGTTCAGAGATTTCAGGTTCTTCACCTATATCACTAGTAGATGAAAAACTACCAGCAAGCTCGGAAACTGCAATAGCTTCGGGATTATAACCTGTTTCTAGACCTTGGTAATCTGGATGGACTACCAACGATGACTCTCCTTCTTCAGGTGAACCTACTTTACTGCCACTAGGAGTTACAAGGACTTTCAAACCTTCGTAATGAGCCGGGACGTCTTCAGGAGGTTCGCCCCGAAGTCTACGGGGCTTCCTCAACAAATCGGCCACAGTAACAATCTCAAGAGACTGGCCCCGAAGTCTACGGGACTGTCTCGGTAATTCAGCCACAGTTAAAAACTTTTAACTACTGCACACGCAAACAAAGTAAAATCTCAAAGCAAACCGCCTAAAGTCTCTAAAGAACCAAACAAATTCGAATCACACGCCTAAAGAATCTAGGGCGTCAAACCATACACAAACAGTAGCCTTCCGGACCGAAAACACTAGTTGGTGATGAAACCCAACATCGCTGAATTCAGTACAGAAGTGGTGGGTGGAACAGTTACCTCGGCAACCTTCTTAATGAATAGACCGGCACAAGTTCCTCCACTTTAACCGTCTCGAGTGCAGTGAACCCCCGGAAAATCCAAGTGAGTCTAGCGGACGTCTGCTCCAGGTACAGTGGGATCTTCCCTCCACCGTCACCTTGGGTAGAATCCTAAAGATAATGGTCACTAAGGTTACCAATAGCAACAAATATACCTGGGGGAACAGTCTGCGACCCGATAGCACGCAAGGGCAGAGTAACAAGCTCAATCCCCTTGCCGGTTCCTTGACAATAATCCAAGGTTTACCGACAAGTGACCCCAGGCTCCTCGACAATAATCCGAGGTTTACCATTTGTAGTACGTGCGTATCTGGCGTCTTTCCCAATGAAGGACGATTGATCCCCACTGGTTCGGACACGGTCTCGTGCTTCTCCTTTAAGAGGAGCTTTTCCAGAGTACAAATGAAACAGTTGGATTTATCCTACCACAAGATAAGCTACTTGTTTGGTTTTGCTTTCTTGGAGAGTTAATTACTCTCCTACTCCAAGACACTAGCCTGATCTATATTGGTGTTTCAGAGCCCTAGTAAATAAAAAGTTACTAAGTTGATTTTACTTTAAGCGTTAATTTTTATGGCTTTTCTTTAGGACAAAAGGTAGCGGAGATGAAACTGATGGTGTGTAGACTCGACTCAAATCCACTAAAAAGATGCACTTAGGATGATTTATACTAATTTTCTTTTTCAATGAATTCCCTAGCTAAGAGAGTTGGAGAATGCAAAATTGATATAAAGACAACTTTCTTGGCAATGAAAATCAAAGAAACAATCTCTTTATCTTTTCCAAAGCATACAACACATGACCACTAATTACTTCACGAAAATTCCTTTTCTTTTCAAAGACTCAAATGCTACTAAAGCAAACTTTTCTTCAAAAGAGATTTTTTGGATTTTTTCCTACTTAACAAAGCATATAAAAATCAAAAATCAAATTTTAAAAATCTATGACAATCAAAACAAGTTTTCCTAAAAGCAAATCTAAGAGAAAATCACCTAAAAGCAAATCTAATGAGGCCAAAACCTACTAAGTATGATTCCAGGATGTTTTACTCAGTCATGATTTAACCAAGGACTAGTTCATGCAGAATCATTAACTAGTCAAAAACAAAAATCAAAATCTTTTGTTCTTTTTCTCAAAAATGAAATTCACAGTTTAATCAGCAAACTTTTCGAAGTTCCGCAAAGAGACAACACAAAGGAAGGTTTCTCACAAAGGTAGATTCTATGAAAGGTCCGACTCCTAAGAAGACTGAAAAAACCAGGGATATCCAAGGTTTTACAACTTCTAAAGCCAAAGTCACTACAGGACCAATGCAAAAATCAAACCCTAGGGCAAAACCTCTATGAATTTCACTAAAACTCTTGACACTGATGAAACAAGTTTAGATGAAGACTTCTGGCAGGTAACCAGTGGATCTGGGTAGTAAAAACAAATTATAAACAAAATCTAAGAGGCAAAAAGGAGAAAATTGAATTTTTCTCAATTTTGACAGGGTACGCAGGCAACCTGTTTGCACAGGTGCGTGTACGCTCTGTGTACAAAGTTGCAGTGCGTACAGGTACGCACTGTGCTCAACGCAGAGGCTATGTACTTCTAGCAAAACCAAGAAAAACTAAAATCTAATTTAACCCTAAGCTATCCCACCCAAATGCACATTCAAACAGCGAAAAACCAGAAAACAAACGACTTTTCTCAAATCAAAGTTTCACACAAAGGGAACATCATTCACATCAATGGAGTTCCCCAGTATGGTCGCCATTTTGTCATGCGGAAAGAGTCAATTTTGCGGACAAAACCGACCTCCCTAGAAGCTAAGGCTTTCTAGTGACAAACAAGACAATTAAACACTACCTTTCCCTAAATATGCATTTAGAATACAAGTAATCAGGTGTTTATAACATACCTTTAGTCCAACGCTTTGTAGTAGTCCAGCCTCGCCGATCCGGATGAGCTCCTCCTTCTCTTCGAAACCTGCATTCACTAACAAGCAAACGATTACATAGCACCTGAATAACTTATAAAATAAAACATATTCATCATACAGACCAAGGAGTATATGAAACAAATCATGTATAACAATCTGTTGAGAAAAATGAGCTTAATTGTATTAAGTGGAAACAAAAGAAACCATTACAACCTGTGCCTTGGTGTTGTGCAGGTCCGTCCCAGGGTCCAACAAGAGTTCTCCTTTACTTTGATCAGCTCACTGGTGGGCTCCAGTATTGTAGCAATAATGCTACAACTCCTGGAGCTCCCTATCTCTAATTTTATCAACCCGGTAGTTCGTACAAACTTGGAAGCGACGGTGCTGTATGCACAAGTACTAGCTCTTGTCGCAGCTGTCACTTGGTCAGCTGGCACAAGTCCGCTAGGGCTCAAGCCAACTTCTATAGGCTCACAGAAGAAGCTTTATGAATGATGGACGAAAGCTAACTCAAAGGAGACTAATCTATTTGCAGAAAGAAACTGAAAGCCAACAAAGCATGAAAACCCTAGTAAACCCTAATTTGACTAGCTAGGCCCTTACAATGCAAAACTGTGAATGAAACTACTACCAATAATGCCATTACTTGCAATGAGCTGAAATACATGCATCTAAGCTACTTTCATCTGAAAAGACATGTTTTTGTATTTTTTCATTAAGTGGTTGGATTTATTGTGATGATGCTTTTGATTAGGGTTTGGTTGTGCAGGAGTGGTTTGAATGGAAGGAAAGCATGGGCAAAGTCAGGATGGCTAGGGGAGGTCCCAGAGGGTCTCTAGCATTAGTCCTCAGAAGTCTACCACGTTCGGATGCTCAGCAACCGAGTTTGCAGGCTTCTACAGGAAGTCTGCAGGGGATCCTATAGGAAACTCAGGGATTTCTACAGGAAGTCTGTGCAATTCTACAGGATGTTTGACCGTGGAAGTTTTGGGAGATGGTGAAGTGTTGGAGTGGTGGGGGAGGATAGGTGAGATGGAGATGGAACTGGCGATGGCTCAGGAGCAGAGAAGTCAGATGTAGGAAGAGTGCATGCAGTGGGTTGATGGCTGGAAGGATGGGATCAACGAAAGGTTAAGTAAACAGAGCTATGTGAGTAATGGGAGAACTGGAAGGTAAACGAGCTGAGCGGAGGTCGGTTGAGTGGCTTCAGGTGTGGTTGAAAAGACGAGGAAGGTAATGGAATGGTGTGGAGTAGTGTAGATGAAACAAATTGTCTATGACTGTCACCAAAAACGAGAACTCTTTAACCTATGTTAACTGTGCCATTAAACCTATGAACAACAATGGAAAACCGTGAAAAGAAACTCGTGCATGGAAGTGGAATGTAGAAGTATGGTTCAATATCAAAAGTGCATGGATGGATCTTCAATGAAAACGACTATGTTGCAGCTTGCATGGAAGTGAGAAGAACTGCGTTTCTTTTTGGTGGTTGATATGGACTGCACCCCAATCCCTAAGCAGAGATGGCAGTGAGCTCTAACAACCTTTTTCTGGAGCTCCAATAAATTATAACGATCCTCTTCTAACCTAAGCAACTGGAAGCAAATTCACCATAAACTAATCCTATTCAATCTCATGAAAAAGACTAAATTAACAGACTGTAAATTCGAATTGCATGTTAAAGTAAAGACTCAAAGTGCTGGAACGAAATGCAAATAACATTACAACACCGAGGAGATCTATTGCTCTCAGGTTGGGCCCTAACCTGAGAGCTATAGCTCCCTTAGAAACTCAGAATGAGATCAAAATCTGCCTGCCTTTATTCATAACCAAAAATCTGATGTCATGCCAAAACTGGCTTACAAAAAGAACCAACACCGAGCTGTAGCTCGTGCTTCCAAATTACAAGAGCAATACAAAAGTTCAAAAAGCCCCTATCCAAGGCTACGACCTCAGTATTTATGCAAAATGATAGTCCAACAGGTTTCCTTGATTTGTGGAGCTCGGCTGTCCAACTGAAGGTTAAACTGCTGATCCTGTAGAACAGTTGTAACTGTTGTTCCTGTAGAACAGTTGGCTGCCTCTAAACTCGGTGGGGAGATTGGTTGGAGCTCGGTGCTATGGTGGGAATCACGAGGAAGGTCCCCAAGACTGTGGACATCCTCTCCTAAAAACCAGCAATGCCACCTCACTGTCTCCTTGTCTCCTTTCTCGTGGTCTTTGCTCCCTTTTAATGCCAAAAACCTGAAATCATCATGGATTAGTCACGTAGATAGAATGCCTACCCTTCTTCCTACAAACAACACGAATAAACCAAGAAATGGATGCATAAGCAATAAAAAATGAATGGTTTGAGCAGAGAAAGTAGGCCAAATGAGCCCAAATTGTACCAAAAATTGGGGCTCATCATCACCCCCCAGCTAAACTATTTGCTCATCCTTGAGCAACTTTGCTCTGGCTCCTCGTCTTTGGCCGAGAACTAGAGCCCGGATCATGCTTTTCCTTTCCTGTTTTTGGCGGCCCTGCCTTTTCTGCCGAGGGTGGCGCTTCTTCCTTTCCTATTTTTGGCGGCCCTGCCTTTGCTGCCCCTGGTGGTGACGAAGGTGGTGCTTCTTCCCCCTTCCCCATTTCCTTGAGCCGGGCTTTGGAAGGCGATTGGCCTATTTTTCGTGTCCAGGAAGTTATTTTTGGGCTTCCCTTCTCGGGGTGGCTGATGTTTTAGAGGGGGTTCTTGCACTGGGTGAAGTAGGGACATCCCCTAAAATGGTTTGGCTGCTGGGTGGAGGCTGTGGCTTGCCCGTGGTTATCCTCTTGCTTCTCCTGGCTTCAGATGGTAGAGGGGTCTCCCTCTCTCTCTTCTCCTTCGGCTTTGGAGGTGTACTGAGGGCGGCCAGCACCGCTGTTGCCTCCTTTTCAAGAATACCAGCCTTCTCTTTCTTGCGTTTTGCTCTTTCAGAGCTCCTTGTAGAGGGCCCCTCCTTTTCAGATTTCGGGCTTCCTGTAGAAGACCCTGCTTTGCCCACTTCCGGGCCTCCTGTAGAAGATTCTTTCTTTCCCGATTTTGGGCTTCCTGTAGAAGACCCGACTTTAGCCACTCCCGGGCTTCCTGTAGAAGCCCCTGCTTTGGTAATCTTCGGGCTTCCCGTAGAAGGTCCTTTCTCTGTCTTCAGGCTTCCTGTAGGAGCCTGTTTCTCGATGACTTTCGGGCTTCCTGTAGAAGCCCCTTTTTCCAATTTCGGGCTTCCTGTAGAAGCCCCTTTTTCCAATTTCGGGCTTCCTGTAGAAGCCTTTGTCTCTGTTTTTGGGCTTCCTGTAGAAGCCTTTGTCTCTGTTTTTGGGCTTCCTGTAGAAGCCTGTTTCTCAATGATTTTCGGGCTTCCTGTAGAAGCCTTTGTCTTTGTTTTTGGGCTTCCTGTAGAAGCCTGCTTCTCAATGATCTTCGGGCTTCCTGTAGAAGCCTTTGTTTTTGTTTTCGGGCTTCCTGTAGAAGCCTGTTTCTGCTTCCCTGTAGACACAGGTGTCTCCACCTCTGCTTGCTTGCCTGCCTGAGTTTTTCTTTTTGCTTTGGTTGCAGGTGCTGTTGAGGTACTTGGGCTGACGTGGACCACCTCAGCTTTGTCCATTCTGCTCTTCATCCTCTTTTCTCTTGCTGACAAGATAGGTGTGCCACCTTTTTCTTTGTCCTCCTTTTCCTCATGCTTCTTCCTTTGTTCTTTCTTCTATACTGTGGTCGGGGTCTTCTGGCCTTCTTCCCTTTGTCCCTCGGCCACTGCTTCTTGTTCTTCACCGCTGGAGGAACCCGTTTCTTTGATCAACATTTTAATGTCCCCATCTTTTGTCAAATTCCGGAAGGATTCCCATGAGAGGGGAACCTTATATGAATGCAGCGCATCCTCCACAAGAAGCTTGATCAACCCATGGTGGGTTATCTGATCTGGTATGCCCTCTTTTAGCTTTGTGGCACACTCCATTAGAGACTGCAATAGGAAATAAGGGATGCTCAGTTTTTGTTCTACAGGAAGATCAATTCGGTGCCTCAATTCAGTGAGCAACCGAAAGTGATATGCATACACGATGCTAAAACGGCCTTCACAAGTGATATATTTCATGATTTGCAAACTGACTTCATTCCATGGTGGCAACAGGCTCGTTCTTCGCACCCCATTTCTGTCCTCCGAGAATTCTTCCTCAGGTGGAATGAATTCTTTCTTTGCCTGCTGGCTCAGCTTTCTTTCTTCCTTATCCCACGGCAAACCCATAGGAAGTTCTGTGATCGGACTAATATGTTGCGGGGTGAGCTTGAGGCTTAGACCTCTGAAGTTCACTGTGGCCAGTGTCTGGGATTTAGGCTTCAGAGCCTGCAAGAATTCTTCGGCCACTTCATCATCGTAACCTTGCAGCTTATCACAAAAAGACATCCATTGTGCTCTGGTGAAGAGCTCTACCACTGCCGGGTTTTCCCTTAATTTGGTTGAATCAGTGGGTTCCCGTCTTATAAACCCACCCGGCATGATGAACACGGTTGTTTTAATTAAAGGTGGCAAATGCGAAAGAGATTTGGTCTATTAAGACAGAGCATGCACATAATCCAGAAAATTCAACACAGTCTACTTATACTGACATCCTGTAGAACGACAGCATAGGCACAACAAACAACAATTTCACCGATATCTTTATGACCAGACTGTGGACGATGGTCTTGCCACTCTTACTAACCAGTTGCATGAAGAGTTCAGGGTTACCTCTTTAATTGGCCACCTTTTTCGTGAGGCACCCGCTTCCCTGTAGAAGACTGCGTTCCTGTAGAGACTGCGTTCCTGTAGAACTACGTTCCTGTAGAGACTGTGTTCCTATAGGAGCAGTGCGCAAATTTCGGGGAGGACTGTAGTTGGCCTGCGCTCGAGGTGTGCTTCACCGGTGTTCTGGTACCCAACAGCTCGGCGTATCAAAGTGCAGAGGAGATCAGAATAGCCACCCGAGTTTGAAGTGGTGGTTGATAAATGCATGCGCATGATCTAGCCGATTAGATTTTGAATCGGCGCAATCCGTGGCGCGGGGGGTGAGCTGTCCCCGCTGGACCGTTGGGTGACGTCATCCATCATTCGCCTGCGTATTCACTTGCTGCTGCATCCATTCCCACAGATCTGCCGCCGCCTTTTCCTGTTAAACTCTTGCTTCCGATGGGAGTGTTCTCACGTGCGTGCCGCTCATTCTCTTTGTCGTGGCCGCCACCCAAACATCCAATTACACCATAACTAGCCGACGTGGCCAGTCGACTGGCCATACGGCCGCTCAACCATTCACTTTTACGCCATGCAAAGAATTCAAAGTAAAATTCATGCGATTTGATGGAAGGAAGGGTCGAGACACTTACCTGCGTGGCTGCACACGATTTTTCCAGTCTTTGGACGATGGTGAGTGGATCTACCTGCTGCATGCGAACTTACACAGACCCGGAGGCTCGTGGTTACAGGCTGCCGACGATGGAGTGGATGCTTGGGTTGCATGCGCCCGCGTTTCATTGCAGATGGCGGTGCTGTGAATGGTATCCACTCTAGCAGGTTGAACTGTTATAGGATTCCCGCGAGGTGTCTTGTAACAGTTCTTCCTCCTTCGGTGCATGCTGCACGACGGAGGATCTGGCCTTTCAATCACGTTCCCGGAGCTTCTGATGCCTGTGGTATGAGATCTCAGCACTTGTTTATCTTCGAAAATGGCTTTTCCCGCGAGAACTCATCGATCTGCTTTGTTGGTGCAGGGAACTTGGTTGCATGTTGACAAGGATGGTGGAGCAAGGTGACAGCAATGTGCAAGGGTGCCCACAGAGGCTTGCATGCATCCAAACCAATCCGTAGTCGCTAAATCTCCTTTTAAGATGAATTCTGGGCCGTCCCAAACTTCTACAGGAAGTTTCCTGTAGAACACAGAGCTTCCTGTAGAAAGTTCGACCTTCCTATAGAAAGTCTGCACTTTCCTGTAGAAAATCCGCGTCTTCCTGTAGAAAGACTGCATCTTCCTGTAGAGGACTCAAACCATGATAAAATTGCACATACCTTAAAAAACATGGGTGCCCTTGGAGGAGGTGCTGGTGAGGTCTCTTGACAGCATGATAAGGGCCCTTGGCTTGGAGTTGAAGGGCTTCCTCTCCTCCATAGAAAATCTGCAACCTGCATGCAATCTTACCATATTTTGCTTATTGTTTTTTTCTTTTTTCTTTTTTCTTTTTTTTGAAAGATAACAGGGGCGCCTCAAAGAGGTTTTCACCCATGCCATCTGCCCTGAGCGCCTCAGAGAGGTTTTCACTCAAGGATCTTTTTCAAACCTTTTTTTTTTTTTTTTGAAAGACAATAGGGGCGCCTCAATGAGGTTTTCACCCCTACCACCTGCCTTGGGTGCCTCAGAGAGGTTTTCACCCAAGGATCTTTATTATTATTTTTTTTTTTTTTTTTTTTTTTTATATATCCCTTAGGGTATGCCAAAAGCAGAGGCAGAACCCTTCTCTAGGACCAATACAGATTTCTCCACAGTTTTGATGAACTCTTGTCTTGAGAGAGGTCTTCTGTAGATCTTCAATCGATGCCCATTGACAAGCATGGGAATGGCTTCCTCATCAATGGTTCGAATGAGGACAGATCCATTGTCATGGCATTTCTCCACTGCATATGGTCCTAGCCATCTGGTTCTCAGCTTCCCCTTGAAATCTTTGTATCTGGAGTCATACAACAAAGCCCAATCTCCCGGCTGAAATTGCTTGTCATGGAGATGTTGGTCATGCCACACCTTTCTCTGAAGTTGAACCAATTCTGAGTGAAGGAGGGCCTGCATTCGGTGCTCATCTAGGCCATTCAGCTACAGTAGCCTTTCTTGTTGTGCATGGCTAAGATCTAGGTCCAGCTGAGCTGCCATCCTCAAAGTGTTGTATTCAAACTCAATGGACAGCAAAGCTTTCTTCCCATAGACCAGCTCATACGGTGTGAAGCCGGTGGTGGTCTTCCAAGTGGTGTTGTAAGCCCAGGTGGCTTCAACCAGGCGATCTGCCCAGTCCTTTCTGCTGCTGCTCACCACCTTAGTCAAGATCCCTTCTAATGCTCTATTGGTGACTTCCACTTGCCCATTTGCTTGAGGGTGATAAGGGGTGGAAGTCCTATGCTTGATCTTGTGATGAGCTAGTAGATCTTCAACCAGGTTAGAGGTGAACTAGCTCCCTTGATCGGTGACCAGCTCTCTTGGATAACCAAACTTATAGAAGATGTTTTCTCTTAGGAACTCGGCCACCTTTTCTTCTGTTGCTGCTTTGATTACTTTGGTCTCTGCCCACTTTGTCAAATAGTCAGTACACACAATGATGTAAGTCCTTTGCCTCGAAGAGGGGTTGATTGGGCCCACAAAGTCCATGCCCCACTTCTCAAATGGCTCAAGAGTCACTTGAGGTTGGAGAGGCATCTCATCCCTTTGGGTCGGTTTCCCCATTCTTTGGCATTGGTCACACTGACTGACATATCTTCTGACATCTTGATGAAGTGTGGGCCAATAGTAGCCTGCCTGCAGGATTTTGAAGGCAGTTCTCTTTGCTGCAAAATGTCCTCCACAAGGCCCATCATGACAAGTGAGGAGGATATCAAAGACTTCCTCCTCCCTTACACAACGCCTTAAGATCTGATCGGGGCCAAGCTTGAACAGATTGCCCCCGATCCAAGTAAATGAGGCACTTTTTCTGATGATTCTGCTCTTCTCTCTGGAAGATAGGTGTGGAGGGAACTGTGCTGAAACAAGATAGTTTGCTATATCAGCAAACCATGGAGAGAGTACTGAAATAGCAAACAGATGTTCATCGGGCATCTGGTCATCCACTGTTCCATCCTCATCTGCAGACAAATCCAATCTAGATAAAAAGTCAGCAACAACATTTTCTCTACCTGGTTTGTCAACAATGGTCAAATCAAACTGCTGCAATAAAAGTAACCATCTAATAATACGAGCATTCACATCTAGTTTATTCATTAAATATCTAATAACAGCATGGTCAGTATGTACAAAGGTCTGGTAACCAGTAATATAATGTCAGAACTTGTTCAATGCATGGACCACAGCCAAGAATTCTTTCTCGGTTACAGTGTAATTCAGCTCAGCTTTGGACAAGTTTTTGCTAACAAAGTAAATGGCATATGGAAGTTTTTGCTCAACTTGTCCTAAAGCTGCACCTATGGCTTTGTTCGAGGCATCAGTGTGGATGTGGAAAGGTAGGGCCCAGTTTGGACCTCTCAGGATTGGGGCTGACACCAACTTGTCCTTCAATTCATTTAAAGCCCTCTGACAATCGTCAGTCCAATTAAACTCCACATCTTTTGTCAACAGGCCAAACAATGGCGAGGCTAGCTTGCTGAAATCTTTAATGAATCTCCGGTAGTATCCTGCTAATCCCAAGAAACTCCGGACATCCCTTACCTTTTGAGGAGGTGGAACCCTCTTGATGAGAGCAATTTTGTTAGGATCCACCTACAACCCTTGGCAAGAAATGGTATGGCCTAGCACGGTCCCTTCAGTCATTAGGAATTCACATTTTTCAGGACTAAGGGACAAGTTCATCTCGATGCATTTGGTTAGGACTTTTCCCAGGTTGGACAATGCTTCCTGGAAGTTGGCCCCATAAGGAGTAAAGTCATCCATATAGATTTCTACTGCATCATGGACCAGCTCCGAGAAGATGCTCAAGACAGCTCTCTGGAAGGTAGCAGGAGCATTGCATAGCCCAAAGGGAAGGACTCGGTAGGCAAAGGTACCCCAAGGACAAGTGAAGGTGGTCTTATCTTGGTCTTCCGGGCTGATTTGGATTTGGTTGTACCCGCTAAACCCATCCAGGAAAGAGAAGAACTTCTTTCCTGCAAGTCCATCCAACACTTGATCTATGAAAGGTAGAGGGAAATGGTCCTTCTTGGTAGCTTTGCTCAGTTCTCGGTAGTCCACACAGATTCTCCATTTCCCATTTTTCTTGGGAACCAACACTAAAGGGGACACCCATTCACTATCTGAGATGGGGTAGATGAACCCGACATCCAACAGTTTTTGCAATTCTTCCTTGACAATGTCCTTAAGGGCTGGATTCATTCTCCTCTGAGGTTGCCTAACCAGTTTACAATCCTCTTTTATGTATATATGATGGGTACAGACCGAAGGATGGACTCCTTTCATTTCCTTATAGCTCCAAGCAAAAGCATCTAGGTGGTTGGCCAACAGACTACACAGCTCCCTTTCCTGGGAAGGAGATAGGGAGGAGCTGATCTTCAATGCTTTCTCAGGGCCGAACTCCACATTCTTGACTCTGGGAGTAACAGGGTTGGTTGTACAAAGATCCACTAAGGTGCTGGCTTGGGCATCCTCCACCAATTTCTCTAAGGGTAGTGCACTGGAAGGTGGATTCTGGATCAAGGTCTCGATCAAGTCATCCTCGGTTGGGGGGTCTCTTCTAGTGGTATCTAAGGTGCACACAGGTGCTGAGTACACCTCGTCTTCCTCTCCTTCTTCCAACCAGAGTGGTAAGTCATGCTCTAAGGAGGGTTGGGCAGGAGGGTATAGGACTAGCTGCTTGGACATGGGACCATTTTTGATGGTCATGTTTCCTGCACGACAACTTATGTAAGCATCTGCAGTAGCTAACCAAGGCCTTCCCAAAATGAGAGGATATCCAATAAGCTTGGCCTTTGGTTGCAGAACCAGGAAGTCTGCAGGGTATTCCCAAGAGTCAATAGAGACCAAGACATCCTCCACAATCCCTTCGGGAGTCACGGTGGAGCGATCTGCTAATTGCAGTACTGTCGAGGTATTCCTCAAGGAACCCTGAAGATTAAGTTTAAGCATGGTATCCCTGGTCATCACATTAATGGCAACCCCCAGATCAATCAAGGTGTGAGGTATAATGGTGCCATTGATGTGAACATCTACTACAGGACTTCCAGGATCTAGGTACTTTGGGCAGATGACTTGTCCTAACATAAGGTCGGACAGTTGTCCTATGACGTTGATAGTTGAAGCATCTCTCTTCCGTCTGCCTGGGTGTTTGAAACACTTCTCCTTAACCAGTTTGTTGTATATTGGCACATCCTTGATGGCTTGGAGAAGTGGTATTTTTACACACAACTGCTTGAGCTCACCCAGAAGCTCATCCTCCTCTGGGTTGGGTTGTGTGGTGGCTGTCAGTCTCTCAGGAAAGGGTGGAATAGCCTTTGGTTCACTTTCCTGTTTATCTTCCTCATCCTCTGGGGGAGGAGGTTGGCGATCTGGTTGAGTCTTTCCAGATCGAAGATTGATCTCCTAGATCTCCACAGCATAGGTAGGGCATGAGGTTTCCCCAGTGTATACCTGCTGGGCCTATCTATTGTTGGGGTTCGGGTTCAGCTGAGCAGGCATTTGAGGTTGCCTTGGAGGAGCAGGAGGTAATGGCTGAGGTTGAACTGGTGGTGGAGGCAAGATGGTAGGAGGAGTGTTGTATTGGGGCCTCCACCCCAACTGAGGTGCATTCCATTGAGGCTGAGGTTGGGTATGTGAGTGATATGAATGAGAAGTAGGTTGAGTGGGGTACTGAGGTGGATAAGACCATGGAGGAGGCATGGACCATGAAGGATGAGCAGGGGGACCCCAGGAAGGCATAGGAGTCGATTGGTTGGGGCTGTAATAAGCTTGAGATGCCCCTTGCATCCCCTGCTGATAAGGTCTAGATCCCTGTGGCCTCCATTGGTTGAGGTAATAGAGAGGTTCAGTGGGGGCTTCTGTCCCTTGGTACATGGCTTTAAACCCAGGTAAGGTTGGACACTGATTTGTGGGATGGTCCTCCTCACAAACGAAACACACTTCAACCGAATGCAATGGACATTCGTTCTTCGGGTGTCTCCTTGTGCACCTAGGGCAGAAGACAGCCAAGGCTCTCTCAGCTTCTTCTTTCTTTTGCTGAATCCTAAATGTGTCAAGCTGCATGGCAATGGTCTGTCTCACCTCACTCTTAAGATCTTCTAATTGATTTGCAAGCTCATGTTTGGAGAAAGGGACACTCGTTGAGAGGTGGTTTCCTCTACCTCATTTCCGAGCTGCCCTGGAGTGGTTTCTAAACACAGTCTTGATGTCCTCATAAGGCAGTTGGTAAATGTCCCCCCCAGCTAACATGTGAAGGGTATCTAAGAGGTCTTCAGGGACTCCTCGGAGCAGGACCAACTTGAGGGATTCAGGGTCAAGTGTGCACCTGGCCCGCTTATAGCTTAGTTGGAACCTCTCCTCATAATCCTCTAAGGACTCATCATTTCCCATGGTCATCCGAAAGATTTCCCCCTTTGTTTCCTTGGACCTACAGTAATCCTGGTACTTGGTATTGAAAGCTTGCTGCATCTGAGCCCAAGTGGTGATACTATTCCCAGGTAAGCCCATGAACCAGCGTAATGCTGCATCCTTAAGAGTGGAAGGGAAAAGTTTTAGCTTTTGCTCATCTTCAGTATAGTCATAGGTTCTACAAAGGACAGAAAACTCAAACAGGAAGGTATCCGGATCTTCAGTGGTCAGCCCATGGAAGTTAGGTAAGGCGGAGGGGCTAATTTTCTTCATTTTCATCTCTCCATTGGTCTCTCAGATGGGGAAGGCACCTTCTATTCTCTCATCTTCTCTTCTATTGTCAGCCATAGCTTCAGATGGAGTGGTCTCTAACTCTTCTTCTACTATAGGATGTTTGTATATCTCAGAATGTTCACCTATAGGTTCCTCTGGGTCACTGTCACCAAAGAAGAGAGAAGGGTGACTCAGTGATGTGGTGGGGGTGTTTGGTAGGAATTTGCCTGATCTATCTCGGTTCCTACGAGGCATGAAATGGAAAAGACTTTCTTTTTCTTTTGATTGTTTTTGCTTTGCTTTTCTTTTGGTACCTGCAAAACTGAGACAGATTGATCTACACTAACTATGAAAGATGCAGAATTAAACTGAAAGCAAGAAAGAACTATTCTACTTTGCTCAAATGAAATTGCAAGAATGGAAATGCTAGTCTACGCTTGCAGAAAGGACATACTAATCTATGAAAGCAGGAAATGCTAATCTATGAAAGCAGGAAATGTCTATGCTACTTTTGCAGAATGGAAATGAAGTAAACTACTTAGCAGAAGGCAAGAGTAAGAAAGTAGAAGAAAAGCAACAATTACTAATACTCTGACACTTCCCCGGCAACGGCGCCAAAAAGATGGTGGGCTCCAGTATTGTAGCAATAATGCTACAACTCCTGGAGCTCCCTATCTCTAATTTTATCAACCCGGTAGTTCGTACAAACTTGGAAGCGACGGTGTTGTATGCACAAGTACTAGCTCTTGTCGCAGCTGTCACTTGGTCAGCTGGCACAAGTCCGCTAGGGCTCAAGCCAAATTCTATAGGCTCACAGAAGAAGCTTTATGAATGATGGACGAAAGCTAACTCAAAGGAGACTAATCTATTTGCAGAAAGAAACTGAAAGCCAACAAAGCATGAAAACCCTAGTAAACCCTAATTTGACTAGCTAGGCCCTTACAATGCAAAACTGTGAATGAAACTACTACCAATAATGCCATTACTTGCAGTGAGCTGAAATACATGCATCTAAGCTACTTGCATCTGAAAAGACATGTTTTTGTATTTTTTCATTAAGTGGTTGGATTTATTGTGATGATGCTTTTGATTAGGGTTTGGTTGTGCAGGAGTGGTTTGAATGGAAGGAAAGCATGGGCAAAGTCAGGATGGCTAGGGGAGGTCCCAGAGGGTCTCTAGCATTAGTCCTCAGAAGTATACCACGTTCGGATGCTCAGCAACCGAGTTTGCAGGCTTCTACAGGAAGTCTGCAGGGGATCCTATAGGAAACTCAGGGATTTCTACAGGAAGTCTGTGCAATTCTACAGGATGTTTGACCGTGGAAGTTTTGGGAGATGGTGAAGTGTTGGAGTGGTGGGGGAGGATAGGTGAGATGGAGATGGAACTGGCGATGGCTCAGGAGCAGAGAAGTCAGATGTAGGAAGAGTGCATGCAGTGGGTTGATGGCTGGAAGGATGGGATCAACGAAAGGTTAAGTAAACGGAGCTATGTGAGTAATGGGAGAACTGGAAGGTAAACGAGCTGAGCGGAGGTCGGTTGAGTGGCTTCAGGTGTGGTTGAAAAGACGAGGAAGGTAATGGAATGGTGTGGAGCAGTGTAGATGAAACAAATTGTCTATGATTGTCACCAAAAACGAGAACTCTTTAACCTATGTTAACTGTGCCATTAAACCTATGAACAGCAATGGAAAACCGTGAAAAGAAACTCGTGCATGGAAGTGGAATGTAGAAGTATGGTTCAATATCAAAAGTGCATGGATGGATCTTCAATGAAAACGACTCTGTTGCAGCTTGCATGGAAGTGAGAAGAACTGCGTTTCTTTTTGGTAGTTGATATGGACTGCACCCCAATCCCTAAGCAGAGATGGCAGTGAGCTCTAACAACCTTTTTCTGGAGCTCCAATAAATTATAACGATCCTCTTCTAACCTAAGCAACTGGAAGCAAATTCACCATAAACTAATCCTATTCAATCTCATGAAAAAGACTAAATTAACAGACTGTAAATTCGAATTGCTTGTTAAAGTAAAGACTCAAAGTGCTGGAACGAAATGCAAATAACATTACAACACCGAGGAGATCTATTGCTCTCAGATTGGGCCCTAACCTGAGAGCTATAGCTCCCTTAGAAACTCAGAATGAGTTCAAAATCTGCCTGCCTTTATTCATAACCAAAAATCTGATGTCATGCCAAAACTGGCTTACAAAAAGAACCAACACCGAGTTGTAGCTCGTGCTTCCAAATTACAAGAGCAATACAAAAGTTCAAAAAGCCCCTATCCAAGGCTACGGCCTCAGTATTTATGCAAAATGATAGTCCAACAGGTTTCCTTGATTTGTGGAGCTCGGCTGTCCAACTGAAGGTTAAATTGCTGATCCTGTAGAACAGTTGTAACTGCTGTTCCTGTAGAACAGTTGGCTGCCTCTAAACTCGGTGGGGAGATTGGTTGGAGCTCGGAGCTATGGTGGGAATCACGAGGAAGGTCCCCAAGACTGTGGACATCCTCTCCTAAAAACCAGCACTGCCACCTCACTGTCTCCTTTCTCGTGGTCTTTGCTCCCTTTTAATGCCAAAAACCTGAAATCATCATGGATTAGTCACGTAGATAGAATGCCTACCCTTCTTCCTACAAACAACACGAATAAACCAAGAAATGGATGCATAAGCAATAAAAAATGAATGGTTTGAGCAGAGCAAGTAGGCCAAATGAGCCCAAATTGTACCAAAAATTGGGGCTCATCACTCACCGACTTCCAAATGAAGCTAAGAAAGGATGGGAATCTCTCCTCCCAAGCTCTATAAGGGAGTCCTAATTCAGCAGCATCTACCCTTAGGAATGTTCAGCTTTCAACCTCCCCTCCCTCTGGCCCAATTCCTGTATTTATAGTGCCTTGGAGGAAGTTAATCAGGTCCACCATGAATGGGATAAGCCCCTCTTTCAATGGGATAGCTCCCCTCTTCATGGGATAAGTTCCTCTTTCATTGGGATGCATGAACCATCTGGAGGCGCTCAATCCACGTCAAACCATCTTCTAGAATGCTCTAGAATCGACCACAAGTAACTTTTTTGAAGTAAAACTCGCGCCTTTTGACCTTTACAGGGGTACGCACCCACCCCTTTTCAGACAGAGCGTACACGTACGCATGGAATGTGAACTTGAGGTGCGTACACGCAGGTAAGGCTAAGAGAAACTGCGTACCCAGAGTTATATAGACTTTCTCTCTTTCTTGGAGTTTGACATGAAGAGCAGAGGTATAAGACTTGCCAAGGAGGATAGTATGACAGTTGATGGAGCCATACTAACTGCAAATAGTCATGGTGACAAATTTTAGTGTAACAACTACTTATACTCACGAGCTACTACGAATAATGATCTCAGGGATGCATGAAGCTAGGGTAATCTTAGAAAATTCCAAAGTTAGAAGTGATGACTCCCATCTCTGAATCCTAACATCTATTGTATAGGTTGGTCTGAATCACCATATTTCTTCTTGGATTCTTGATATAATCTTCAAGCCATAGTGGAATGTATTTACCATACCCCTCTTAACACTCACTATAGAGAGTGACTGTTATCAACCTTCTCATCCAAAGGAAATATAATTAGGGAAAAACAATTATATGCTAATTACATAGGAGTCGTAATGTGACCTATGGCATTTTATGTATTTTACTTTTAGTAATACAATTTTTTGTTTTGTTGAAATTGTAAAATTTTCTTGGCTTGGTGCCTACTTTTGTCACCCGTATTATGTATAAAATATATTCTACAGTAAAACCTGTGGAGGTTTTTCCACTGGAATTTCTACATACTTTTGAAATGAATTGAAGTTTTAGATTAAAGTTATCATTTTTACTTAATAGATTCTATTGAGGAATTTACAATACATGCCTCATTTTAACATTCTAATGTCATAATGTCTTTAGAATTTGATTCTTTCTCTTGTTTTTAACTGGAAAATATAAGTGTTAGGCCTCCAATTTGTCTAATTTTACATCACTTTTTACTCTAAAGTCATTCATGTTTTCACTTAGCTCCTAGGGTTACTATTGTCAGTTTACTATTTATCGCATTTCCCTTATTGTAAAAAGATTTAACATTAAAATCACCATTAAAGATAATTTGTGTGTATTTAGGTTCTACTTGCACTAGCCTATGGTTTTGCCTGTAGTAAGGAGCAACAAATTTGGGGTTTTGACACCTTGACACAGTTTCGCGGAAAAACAAGGAAGGGTTTTGTTCAAAACAATCATTTAACACATCCACATGAATTAAAATGCACCCAGGTCACACGTATGAAGAAGAACCTTCGAATTATGGAACACGGGATTTTCTTCCAGTATAGGAAATTGTCTAAGCATCAAACTATTTTAAAAAATTCACCACCAATTAGGACATATGTAGGGTTCTTTGAGGCAGTTTTTTAAAATAACGCAATTTTCCAGAATTAATAATTATGCCCAGATTTGCAAAAAATCAAAAGTCATGGATCAGATTTGTATTTCCTTAGGTAGATAATGGTTGTATTTGACTTTCATTAACGTAAAACTATTTGGATATCCATACATATTATCTTGTATTCAATTTGTGTTGTAAATACTTATTTAAACAAAGTCATGGCTCATTGTGAAAAGGTAGATAGTGGAGAGAAGGTTATTCCACATTATTTTGTGATTGAATTGAACATTAGGGGTCATCCCCCCTCTGATCAACTAGGATTTGAGTCATGGACCTCTGATGTAAAAGGTGGAGATATATTCTTGATGAATGATTATTGTGTCAAGTTATACCTCTCAGTTTTTATTCAATTTGTGATTTTGTAGTTTATCTTATTTTAAGAGGCAACAAGTTGGTTGGGAGTACCCCCAACCCATCTTGTTATCCTCTCTCTCTCACTGCCTTACCTTTTTTAGTGCATTTATTGAAATAGTTTTTAGATTTTTGATTGATGTTTGAGTTTTTTTTTTTTTTGGGTGTGAAAACTTGTTTGAAAATTACTCTCTACCTTCCCTTTGCATTTATTTTCTCGCATATTTTATGGATCTACATTCTATAATTGATATTTTAAAATTAATGGGTAGAATCTAGGAATATTTCTCCTATATTTGGATGTTAGTTACACACTTTTTCTTTATTTAAACTCTTTTATCTTATGCTTTCTTCATATTAAAAAATCTGGAAATGTTGTCAAATTTTATAGGTTTCTTATATAAATTGTTGGAAGCTACAACAGAACTCCATATCAACAAATAGACCAACAATCTATTCCATAAAATCCTCTGTTATGATTTTCATTTCTGGTCATGGTTTGGAATGTTTTGTTTAGTGGGTAGAAAAAGGGAATATCATATCTTCAATGTTTTGAAGTGTTTTTCGAAATACATAATAAATATCCTGAGATTTGAAGACCTTCATTGTTGAATTATAACCTATCTGTTTCAGATATAAGGGTTGTTGTTGTATCTTAAGTTGTAATAAGTTTGAGTCAAATTGATCCCTTTATAGCTATGCAATGCAACAAAATACATACATATTGTTATTTTGAAGTTGTGTTTTTAATATGATGCATTGTTACACCTCTTATTATATGATTGAGGTCAAAGGGATCATTTATGGAAGGGAATTTGACCACTAGTTTATAAGCACATAGTTTTTAATGAAGTAATGATCCATACTCTCTAGAATTATGGAACATTTCTTCAATATTTATATCCATATTTGATTAAAATGTGAAGTTTGGGCAGATGATAATTGAGTGTAGGAATCACACTGAGTGTAGGCATCCTAATCAGTACATGCATATTATGAGAAGGAACATAGTATAAATATTTGAGTTTGAATCTAAGATTTATGCTTTCAATTTAGTCATGTTCTTTTCACTTTTAATACTAGTCATGATTCTATACTTAGTATAATACTATTAGAATTAATTTAAATGACTTATGAGAGGTGAAATAATTATACAACAATGTGTTTATTTGATTTCTTGCTTTCACATAATAATGTGATTTTCATTAATGGGCTTATGCATACCATCACTCTATTAGATAATTGCTTTGATATGGACATGTGTGGGGATTTTCTTTCCATTTTCTTTCAAACTTTGATTTATTTGCATGATAGAGTGAAATTTGATTGATTGACATGATAAAATTTATGATACTGCAGGAATCAAATTTTGATTTTATGAATTGGTTTTCATATTGATTTAATAGAAGGGTCTTTTCTTTAAACTGTCAAAAGGATTGGTTTGTTTTAAATTGATTAATAATTAGGGTTGTTTTCAAAAATTGTAGGGTTAATGTTTATGTTTTCTAAAGTTTCCAACAAGTTCAAGATTCAAATTACTTGTTGTTTGCAGGATGTTGTAAAGATATTCATGAACAAGTTAGACTAGAATTTTGATTTGCATGTTGTTAGGGGACATCTCTAGCATTTACACTACTGCTCCTCTATGTTTATGAACTCCTACATTGACAATTAAATGTTAGGTCATATATTACACCCAACATTTTGGTGCCATTTCCTGGTAGGTGCATAATGGATAAACCTTGGTCACTAGTTGCATTTTGGTTTTATCTTTACCTTGTTTGTCTTGTAAGTTTCTTATTTTGTTTCTTTCCTACATATCATTCTTATAATTTTAAGGTTTTCATTTCTTGGGTGTTGTAAGAACCCTCACTATATACTCATCCATGTGATGACAAAATATACCAATTGTATTGTTGAGAACAAAAAAATGGTATTTCAAGGAATATTTCGATGGGGTGTTTTGATGTTGCTGCAAATATATACAAATCAACCAATGATTAACTTACAAGTGTAAAAATCAGTGTTTTGTTTGAAAATTTAAAAAATAATGTTATATGTTCTCTTAGTTCACAATTGGATGATTTACAGGAATAGAAAAACTAGGATAAAATTGAAGAACCATTATTGATATTTTTCACCAACTGTAGTAAGAAGCACTTGCTCAGAAATTTCCCACTTAGTGATCTAAAAGTTTGCAAAATTTGTGAGGAAGGTCACTCAAAAGAATTTTCTTTATCACTGCCAAGATTATTAAAGGTACTCAAGAAATCAAGTAAGGAATTGAATAAAATTCCAGGTATAACTCAAAACCCATCAATATTTAATACTTGGACTAATACTTATTATCCTTGACAAGTTCCTCCAAAAAATTATAATCCTACGGTTTTGTGAAAAACTTTTAGTCCTCCTCCGAGTGAACATCCTACCTTTTCACTACAATGGCCATCTCCCTAGACCTCATCCTCAAGCCATATATCCCCATGGCCTCAAGAATGGTTTGGAGCCTTCTCTCTAGGTCAGTCTCCCATGAAAATTAAATTGCATGAATAACAACAACAACAACCACAATTTGTTCTCAATGCACCACCAAGTTGTCATCCTCCATGGTCCCAACTACCTGTTAAACCTTACCCTTATCCATACCCTTTCCCTTATCCTAATCCATACCCTAAAGATAATACAAACTCTATCCCATACTCCAATCTAAACTCTAGAAATATACCTTATGCAAACATTATCCCTAACCCTAATTCAATCCCTAGACCTAATCCTAATCCAAACCAGCAAGTTGCACAATAATTTAAAACACAATTTCTTCATATGGACTCCATAACTGAGTGTAATGATATACCTTTGAGGTTGGGGGAAGGGGTGAGTTTGGAAGCATCTCCTATCACTACAAAACATTCACCCTTGGAAGATCTAATTCAGATACCATTAGACAAGCGATCCTTGGTTTGAACCTATTCTAAAGATGTTGTTGAAGCTCAAAACCTTATAATTTCCCTTAACCATTATTTTCAATTTGAAAAGAAAATATCTGAGCCTAAACGTGAGGGGTTTTTAATTTTCTCTTTCACCTAATTGCTTATGCCTCCAAGAGAGTGATTATCAAGTTGTGGAATATTTGTATGAGTTGGAAAATCCTAATTATGTGGATCCGATTGAAGTGTGGTTTCAAATAATCATCAATGTGCCTTATTCCCTCATTTTCTGAAAACTTTGGATACCGTATCGGATAAAGTAGATGGTTACTCGTACTTTGGTATGTGTTGAAGTTTATGCATTAAAACTGAGTGTGAGTATATTTATCATTACATTATGCACATGGCTACATTGGAAGTACTCATAGACTTGAAGGATATCTTCCTCTCTCTAAATTAGGGTAGGGTAGTATAAGAGAAATGAATAAGAATGCCATTTGAAATAAAATTGTTACAAAAACACTCTTGAAACAACAATTACTAAGGCACAACTATGGAAATTTCTATCACTATGCACTCTTGTGGTAATATTTGTCAGAAGAAATTCACTCTTACTACCTCATATTTTATAAAGTGGCTTTGATTATTGGGCAATATTATTCATTAGGTCAATTAGGGGGATTTTCGTGATTTTTTTCTTTTAATTCATAAGCTTCAAAACCTAATTCTAGCCTATTCATTCTAACAAATTTCATCCAAGAAACCTTTTCAAGTTTCTCTTTAAAGGTATTGATGAAAAACATCTTATGGTGGACCACTCCTACAAAAACCTAATGAGCTCTCATCAGAACCATAGCATGATTGACTCGAGAAATGTTTTGGTGATTATATAAGATGCCTTGTTTAAAATGATTCTTAGGGTAGAATGACCAACCAGTAAAGATTAGTCATTAAAAAGATCTTACACCATCCCGTGCTCTTAAGGAGCATATTTTCCTCCCTACCTATTTAGTTTAAGTAACCTATCCGAGGTTATTTATAATCAGAGTCTCTTTTAAAATGGTAGATTGAGGGATACGAGGTCTCATTACGAGTTGACCTATGAAAATCATGGGTCCTAATGAGAATGACATTACCACTACTAGTCACCAAGTCAGGGTAATAGATTTGAATTGAAAAGCTGGAAGACAAGAGGTCCCATCACGATCCATGTTGTTCATTCATGTTAGCTCTTGTGAATGGCACTATCATCAGTTGTTTACCAAGTCAAGAAAGTGACCTTTAGTTAGTTACTAAACCAAGGTAAATTTTTTCAAATGAATCTGAATATATATCTAATAGATGGGAAACAGGCATTTCTTGGCATTAAAAGGCATCCATGTCAAGGCTAATGACACCTGCTAGAAGCAGGGCCTTGCCTGTGTTATTAAGGTTAATTTTACGCTATTATTTACTTGCCCATTTTTGTCTTTCCCAAAAATCATTATCATATCTCTATAAAAATGGATTTACGATCCTTTGAGTAATGTGATTTAGAGTTCCATCTTTCATAAATATGAAGGTTTTCATAAATGTGTGACCCTTAGTGCATGTGATTCACGTTGCTTGAGCGAGAGGAGCTTCAATTATATGATTGCATAATGGTAAGATGATCATATTGGAAATGTATTATTTTGTCATCTTTCTTTTTCCCTATTCCAATCCATTTTTTAACACCATGGCTTTTATATTAGGTCACTTTTGTTTGTAATGAGGATATTTAGATGGAGAACTATTGATTAGGGTTGCTCTTGAGATGCTTTGAGGAAATTTTGATGGTTGGATATTTCATGATAACACTATCTTTGTAGTGGAAACACTATTGTCATTCTGAGGGTAGCCCTAGAATTAGTTATTCTCTTGAAAATAAATATTAATAAATGAAGAATCCAAAAACAAACCAGCATGTATTTCCATTCTTAGAACAACCATATCTAACAGCAAAATTTTTGTTGACACAAAGTTACAGGAATGTCGCTATAATTGCAGGGTCACTTATAGATGTTTCAATTTTGGTTTTTTCCAAGGGAGCAACAATATAGAAATTGATTCACTTGCATTAGGAAATGGAAAATTATCAGCATGGGGGGATTTCAGGCCTCCATTTTTTCTGATTTTACATCATTTTTGGCTCTAAAGTTCTTCATGTTGTCACTTAGTTCCTAGGGTTGTTTTCGTCATTTTGTGCATTATAGGGTAAATATTTACTATTTAGCACATTTCCCTTTTTTAACAATATTTAACATTAAAATCATCATTAAAGATAATATATGTTTATGTAGGTTCTGCCTCCACCACTTGGTGGTTCTTCCTTCACTAAAGAGCAACCAATTTTGGGATTCGACATCTCGACAAACGTTCGAGGAAAACAAAGGGAGGTTTTTATTAAAAATGATGTTTTAACACCTCCACATGAATTAGAATGGACCCAAATCACATGTATGAAGAAGAATATATGCATTATGGAACATGAATTTTTCTCCTAATATAGGAAATTGACTAACCCTCAAACTGTTTTCCAAAATTCACCAGAGTTTGGGAGATACTTAGGGTTCTTTGAGGGAGTTTTGTAAAAATAGCACAATTTTCTAGAATTTAAAATTATGCCAAAATTTTCAAAAAATGTAAAATCATGTATCATATTTGTATTTCGTCGGTTAGCTAATGCTTGTATTTGATTTCCATTAATGGAAAAATATTTGGATCTCCATATATCTTATTTTGTACTAAGTTTATATTGTAAATAATTATTTAAACAAAGCCATGGATCATTTTGTAAAAAGGTATATATGGGAGAGAAGGCTATTCCACATTATTTTGTTGTTGATTTAGCTCTATGGGTTAGCCCCCCTTTGGTAAACTAGGATTTGAATCATGGACCTGAAATATAAAAGGAAGAATTGTATTCTCATTTTTTATTCAATTTTTGATTTTATAATTTAACTCATTTTAAGAGGCAACAAGCTGGTTGGGAGCCCCACCCCCCAACCTAACTTCTTGTCCCCTCTCCCACTTATTTCAATTTATTTATTTTTTGTGTAGTTATTGAAATAGATTGCATATCTGTGGTTGATGTTTGATTTTTTTTTTAATTGGGTGTGCAAAATTGTTTGAAAACTACTCTCTACATTCCCTCTACATTTATTTTTTCGCATATATTTTGGATAAATGCATTCTGTAATTGATATTTTAAAATTAATGAGAAGAATTGAGGAATATTTCTCCTAGATATGGAAGTTCATTACACATTGTTTTTTATGTAAATTATTTTATATTATGCTTTGTTCACATTCAAAGATATGGAAATGTTTTCGTTGTAAATGCTACAAGTTTCTTATATAAATTGTTGGAAGCTACGACAGAATTCCATATGAACAAATAGACCAACAATATATTCCATAAAATCTTGTCTTATGGTTTTGATTTTTGGACATGATTTGTAATGTTTTGTTGAGTGGGTATAAAATAGGAATATCATATCTTCATATATTTTAAGTCTTTAATGAAATCCATAATAAATATCCTAATATTTCAAGACTTTCTTTATTGAATTATAACCTATCTGTTTCATATACAAGGGTCGTTGTTGTAGCTTGAATTATAATAAGTTTGAGTCAAATTGTAATATAAAAGACCTACAATGCTATCCTTGATTTTCATGCATTGGAATAGAATTTATATTTATGATTTGTTGCTTGGTTGATTTATAATAATGATGCGTTGGAACACAAGCCAATATTGTATTAATGACAACATTTAATCCCTTTACACCTATGTAGTGCAACAAAATACATACATAGTGTTATTTTGAAACTATGTTTTTAATAACAAGCATTTTTCACCTCTTCTCATACAATTTAGGTCAAACCGATCATTTATAGAAGGGAATTCAACCATTGGTTTATAAGCCCTTAATTTTTAATGATGTGACGATCCATAATTTCTAGAATTGCATAACATTTCTTTCTTTTATATATATATATATATATATATATATATATATATATATATATTAAAATGTGAAGTTTGTGCAAAATATAATTCAGTGTAAGAATTGCACTCAGTGCAGGAAGCCTATTGAGTGCATGTAGACTGTGAGGAGTATAGTATAAATATTTGAGTTTGAATCTAAGATTTATGCTCCGAATCTATTTCTCTATTTTTCACTTTTAATACCAATCATGTTTCTATACTTAGTGTAATACTGGGAGAATGTATTTGAGTGATTTATGGGAGGTCACATCATTTTACAGTAGTTTGTTTATTTTATTTTTTTCTTGTACACAGTAATGTACTTTTTTAATGGGCTTATGCATATCAACACTCTATTAGATAACTTGCTTTGATTTGGACATATGTGATGAGTTTGTTTCCATTTTCCTTCATAACTTTCACTGATTTGCATGATAGAGTAAACTTTGATTTATTTGGATGATAGAATAGAGCATAGTGTAGGAAACAAATTTGGTGTTTTTGCATCGGTTTTTAGATTGATTTAATAGAAGGTTTTTTCCTTTAAATTGTTAAAAGGATGGGTTTGTTTCCAATTCATTAATAATTAGGGTTATTTCAAAAATTTCAGGATTAGTGTTTATGTTTTATAAAGTTTCCCTTGAGTGTAGGATTCAAATTAATTATTGTTTGTAGGATGTTGTAAAGAGATTAATGCATGAGCTAGACTAGAATTTTGATTTGCATGTTGTTAGGGGCTCTCTCTATCATTTACAGTGGTGTTCCTCCAGGTTTATGAACTCCCAAATTGAAAATTAAATGTTAGGTCATATATTACACCCAAAAATAATATTGATCTCACCAATTAACTAAGTTCACTTCTAGTGGAATATAATTTCGTTTGTAAATTTATACTATATTCATGGTTTATTTCCACTGGTTTCTTTAATTTTGAAATTGTTGCATCCAAACTGGGAAGAACATATATATATTTTGTTTTTATTCATTTTCATAAGAAACCTGTAGTTGTACAATTTTCTAGTTTTAGTATCAATTGCGTATTATTTCTTACAATCTTTTTGTAGTTTAGTTCGTATGTCTACAATATTTACTAGGTAGAGACTTTTTGTTTAAATATTTTATTTATTGAAAAGTTCCCATATTGTTGGATATTTGAGTCACTTTAGGCTTGCTAATCCTAAGCACTAGAGCATGATCTCTATCCTTCCATGAGCTCTATCGTTACATGCTCTAACCTTCCACGCTCTCTAGATCTCCTTATTCAATGTTGAGGTGTGGTGTTTACTGAATTTGCTTATCTATTACCGAACAATAGAAGGCTATAAACTACCTTTTCCTACTCTCTGTGAATGTTACCCTACACGAAAATGATTCCATGTGTATAAGATAACAACTACATGTTTCCTACCTTGTCCTTAGTGATACAACTTACACTTGTTAGTTCACTATTCATATCATATATCAAATATGCATGGTTAATCCTTATGATTATCTACAATGGTGCGTGCAAAATTACTTTAAACATAATGAAAAAAACCTTTTATTCCTTACATAATTTTTATAGTATTTCTCACTATAATAGAAGGGGCACAACATCACAATTAACTAAGCACACCCCAATTTAAAATATGCGCACAATTTTCTAATGAGTTTTATCTCGTAAGGCTACATCTAATCTACCATATTTATAGAATATTACTAACATTATTAGGGTTAGAGATAATAACAATACATGCAAGCATATTCCTTCCTACATCCGTCAGTAATACTTAACAATATATAAATTATTAATAACTAGAATAAATATCTACATCCATACATTTCTGGACATCACTCAGTTAGGTTATAAAATCTACAAAGATATATAAAACCAAAATAAAATACCATTATGAATAAAAAAATATACTCATGCATTATTTTCTTGACATGAATCAGTAAGGTTATACGATCTGTAAATCAATATTAGTCAGAATCAATTATCATCTAACCATAATTTTCTTCTGTGGAAAGTTTCTCAAGTTGAGAGCAACCATGAAATTCCACTCTAAGTTGCCCCCAAGCTAAGTCTTTATTGCATTTGGCATAAAAAAACCCCTTTATTATTGAGTGGTCTATTTTTTATAAGATTTCCTTCCCTATCATATTTTAGTAGCGCTGCTCTTTTTGGGTCTACCAACCCACTTCCCTAAGCCTTTTTGTTTTGTTTGGTTTTTTTTTAAAATGGGTTATTTTTCATTAAAGCCCACCTTTCTCTCCCACAATGATTTATTCCACCAAAACATAGTATATTTCTCCAACTAAGTGATTTAATAGATCTTTCTCTCCCATCATATTAGATCACGCATATTTCCTCCTAGGTATGTTTAGGATATATTTAAGTGAAGATTTATCTTAAATTTAACTACCAATAAATATTTCCCATATTGGCAAGAATATTCTAACTCTAGTGCTTCCTTCTCGAGTAATTTCAACATCTTATTTATTAAAAATAATCTATCAATTTCATCACACTATTTTTTTTATCACATTATTTTACAAATCTAACATGGCTTTCCTAGCCATCGAGTCTAAAAATAGTCAAAGTCTAGAAATAGTAATTCATAACATTGAAAACAAAGGAATATGAAATCAATCCTCCTAATTCCTAATTTAAACAAAAATAAAAGCGAGGCAAATAAAATCCCTCTTAGAATTTGTTAGAGCCTAGATTTGTCTCAGGTTGAAAAGACAAGGTTCTAGGTCCACATCAAACCAAGCTCAGCCTCGTAGCTAGCCCTACGAGGACAGGAGAGGGCTTTCTCCGGGTCTATCTCGGCAAAAGGTCTTCAAAGGAGCTGAGATGACTTATAATGGATATTGATTTTATGCTAGTAAATGGATAGGTAGGTTTGATTTTTGAGGTTTTTGTTGCATCAAAGGGAAAGGCAATTTTGGGTGCCAGGATGAGACACAGTTTTTGTAGAGGTCTACTTGGGGCAAGGTAGGCGATCATCTTGATGCTTTTAAAGAGAATGAATGGCTATATCTAACTGGTGAGAAGCTAAGGAGAGCAAGAAGCTTTCAAGAATTCTCCTTAAACAGATGAAAAAATGGAAAATCAAACAAATTCAAAGGCAGAGCATAACAATCTATGGATTCTACCTTAACACTTCGTTTGTTCAATTGAAGAATATGAGAGAAGGAAAATGATACACATAAAAACTTACAAATACTGAAAGAAGCACACCATTGACACATAAACCACATGGATCCCAAACAGTGCTGCAAAACCCTGGTCTTTCCTTTGCCAGAAATGTAGAAGTGAATGTACAATAGAGTGTCAAGCTTTTCCCAAGAGTCCAACCCTGAAAATGACTTAGAAATTACATAATATAGGCAAGCCAACCTATTCCCTTGCGTCTAGGGGTCGAGCTCATCATTCTAGGAGCTGTTTCAACCAATTCTAAACAGAGCACTACAATCTAGGCAGTCAAAACAACTTGCCTCTATAAGGTAGGAAACTGATTCATTCATTAAATTTTCACTCTTTGGTGAATGAATCTTCTAGAACAAGTAACCAAGTGCCAAAATTACATCATGTTCTCTCAATTACATCAAGAGAAGTCAAAGATTACATCACAAAGCAAAACTAGTCAAACTGGCTAAATTTCTGAGCTGAAAGATGAAAATTTGGGCAAAAAACCTATATGCGCCGCGCTGATTTCTATATGCACCGCGCTAATTTGCTGCTGATATTGAGGCACTTTCTGAAGTCCAAACTGAGCTCAAGTTAGCTTGTTGGAAAGCCGTGCCTGTCTACTTTCCAACCCAATTGGAATTTTCGAATTTGGTGTCCATTTGCCCCTCCAAAAGTGCATTCTCCCAAGACTGCTTCCTGTGTGTCAAAATAGGGGTAGTGAGGTCATCTTTTGCATGTTTTTTGACCTTTTGGGGACCCAGAACTTGCCCAAGTTTCTTGTCCAAGTACCAAAATTCATGATTTCCCATGACAAATCCAAAACTGCAAGCCATTTGTAATTTGGAGCTCTCAATCCTATGCGTCGCGCAAGGTGCGCGACGCATATAGGGAAAAAACCTGTTTTTTACACAAAAATTTCCAAAATGTCAAAAATTTCTCCAAATTTCTTGAAATTTGGACTGTAGGTCCCCCATCAAGTGCCATGCTCAACCAAAGAAGCTTCATTCAAGACTTGGAGCCGATCATGTGTTTTGTGCCTCCTCAGTACCCTCCTGGTGTATGCAGTTTCAGTTGTAGAGTCATTGTCTTGGTCATATGATGTATCGATGCCCACCTCCATGATGTTTCAAAGTCTGTTTGGCTTTCAATGAGATGAAGAATGAGAGTTTGGCACAATTTCCAAATGTGGGAGGGACTGTGGGAAATAGGGCAGTGTGGACAGTGGGGTCTTGTCAAGTGATGTTTGCCCTTTGGAATTTTGACAAATGTAGGAACAATGGACGATTACTTCGCTGTTTAGAAAATTTGAGGTTTTGGGAATTTTACAACTGACATGAATGATAGGGAATGCAATGACTTTAGGGATAGGGATAGTGGGACTTAGGAATGAGTAACTTGGGATATGAGGGAATGTTGGGATAGGGTATAGTATATGGACTAGGGTTTGGGTTTGGGACTTTGTAAAATAGGAATTGGGGGTATGGGATATGAAACTAATGAATATAAGAGTGGGTGACTTTAGGAAATAGGGAAATCAAGGAAAAAATGGAGCAAGGGAATGTGAGGTGGGAGTAGTAACTTGGCAGCCAAACAGTTAATACAAAACCCTAACACCGTTTTCCTTGGTAGGGTTTGATTTTTCTATCCAACACCATAAGACAACTACCATCTAACAAGCACTAATCTTGGATGAAACGCAATGATGGAAAACCATCTTACTTGTACAAGTGAAGACCCACGCATTTTGAGCGATTTGGAGCAAATTTGTGAAGTTGTTGATGGCTCGGCGCATTGGGCAACTGGCACGGCGCACATGGAAGGCGCGGCACATATAGCTTCATTTCTTAGTGCAAAAATACACTGGCGCGACGCATATGGAAGGCACGGCGCATATAGCCTGTGCATAGAACCTTTTTATAGGAGACTTTTCGAGGCCTTCCCAGTGTCAAAATCAGGCACAGGATAGCTCATTGGAAAGGTATTTGAGCCTACGTTCCAACCAAATTGGAATTTTTCAATTTGGAGTTCATTTTCCCTATCAAAAATCAAATCTCCCAAGACTGGTCAAAATGTGCCAAATGAGGCTGCCCAAAGGCAGAGTGCTATTACAGTCAACTTTTGAATGCCTTCCGCAACTCCAAATTGAGCTCATGATAGCTCATTGGAAATATATTTGTGTCTAGTTATCATTTGACTCATCAAAAAAGTTATTTGGCCAACCAAGCTAGGAGAAAACTTGATTTTCCCAAGGTCACTCCAGAGGTGCATCAATTCTCCCGAGGCGATTGTATTTTTGACATTTCTCTAAAACCGTGACACATGTGTAAAAAGTGAAGGAGGGTTTTCTTCTTTGGACGGCTTTGGAAGAAAACCTCTCTCCGTTTTCCCAAATTCATCTTTTATTTCTCAGAAACATCATTTGAGTAAAACCTACCTCGATGTGTGGAACAAGAGATTTGTCGAAATGAAGCGAAATGAAGGAGATAGGGAGCTTCTAAATTCTTGAGGAAATTTTGGGAAGTATGGAGGGATGTTAGGGGAAAGTGGAATCTCAGAGATTGAGTGAGGGGAAGGGGTCCAAAAGGGCCAAACATAGGCCCAACCTAGAAAATTGCCAGGTTGTAGCAAGAAACTAGGGTTTGTGCAAAAATGAGGAATTCGGGGGATCTCAGTGATGGGAAGTGTTTAATAAGGTACATTAAGGATAGGGGAAGGTGTATGAACATCTGGATACAAATTTTGCTAATGATTTTACCATCCAAGAGAAATTAGCTTCAAAACCCTAGGAGAGGGAAATGAACCTTGCCTAGGCGCAACTGAAGCATGAACAAGGTGTAAAATGACCCATTGGAACCTGACATGATAAAGACAACCTTTTGAATGATGGTACACTCAGCTGAATGATGACATGGACCGAAATTTGGACAACTTTGGAAGGAGTGAAAGCAATCCCTAGACCTAATGCCTAGTGACCAAATTTTACTTGAAGACTCACTGAAATGACAAAATTTGACCTTGACACTTTAAAATCACTTTGTAAGAGCATGTTTGATCACTGGAGGAAGGCTGGAAGGACTGACACTAACAGAATCTACATGAACCCTTTGGGCCTAAAATAAAATAGTATGCTTAGAGTTGATGCCCCTACATCAGACTCCCAAGGTGGAAATTGTTTTACCACTTGGTCAAATGTGTTGAGTCTTCTAGGATCCCAAAAAACGTGTTTTTGTTTTCCATATGTGTCATTATGCATTTTTTCTAGTCCTGACATTATCTTTCAAGGAAATCTCATGAAATCATCTTACTTTTAGTTGTCTCGATCCTTTCACAATTGAAAATTTTAATTTGTAGTTGTCTCAACCTTGTCATGTCGATGAAATCTTCTATAGTCAATGAAATTATGAAACTAATTATTCTTTCCTCACCATTGTACCATTCTCCAGGTAGTTCCTTCATCAACATAATTATGTTCTCATCCTCCATGTTTGGTCCTCCTTGTTGGGATATGATTTTCCTTATTTCCTGATCTAGGCTATTGGTATCAGTCAACCTATTCAATTTATTATTGGATTTATAATTCACTTCATTATATGACTCCCATTTTTCATGATATAAAATTAACAATCCTCTCCATAGATTCCCTACTGCATACTTGATGGATTTGTAACAACAATTTTCCCTTTCTTTACTTTCCTCAACCATTGAAAATTGTTGGCTCCTTCAAAAGACAATTCTCTGCTCCATACTCCTTGGTTTGAAATGAAATGAATTTTCCTAAGGAAAACTAGTCTCATTATTATTCTCCTTTCTTTTTTTCTTTCATAACACCTCTTGTCCTCCATCATATCTTGGAACTATGCCTCAAATAATCTACTCACCATACAAATTTGGTGCCTTGATAATTTCAACCTCTTCCTATCCTTAGGGTGAATTCTTCATGCAGTCTTTCTCATTCTTGGGGTTGTCACACCAGTCCTTGAAAATTTTAACTCCTTTTCATATTGTGACAACAAACTATTTGAACACTCTATTCTTTCCTCGTTGTGGGTGTCAACACAAATTAGTGTTTCATATCTTCCTCTAGTTTTGATAGCTTTAAAATAGTTTCTCCTCATCTTTCACATGGTCACATTTATAAGTTAACTTCAATTTGGTGGTGTGCACAATTCCCTCTTCTGTATTATACAACCTACTTTGATGGTCATTGGGAGAAAAATTTACTTCTTAATGCCCTTACTTTTGTAAAGCCATCTTAGCAATTTTCTCCTCATGGACAACCTGTCCAAATTATCTGCCTACCAATGCAAATTTACAATTATTCAACAAGAGTTTTGTTTCCAAATATAAATACATTATCTTTCCATCTGCAATTTCCTTCCTTGTAGGTTCACATGGAATGTCACTCTCCTTTACCACCTTAGATTCATTGTTCTTCCTTTGATTGGATAAATTATCATTTTTTTCTTTGTCTCTTTGGGACAAATTAATCTTATCTTCCTTTGTTGCAAAAACCTTTAACAATTATCTTACTTTAAGACATACATCCATAAACATTTTATTACTTCAAAAAACAAAAGAATCTTTATCCTACACTTCTCTTAACAATTCCTCCTATTGTCTTAGAGTCTTTTCACAATCCATGAGAATTTCCACGAGTCTCCTCTACTTATATTCAAGTAGTGGTCCTTCTTCTGGTTTGCAATAGTGACCTGTTCATTACATAGGCTCACTACTTTGAGCTTTTCTTCCTCCATCCAGGGTTTTAGCAAAGGTTTGATCCTCCCTTTCCCTAAATCTCTATATTTTGTGGATTTCTTCTTAAAATCCATATGTCTAATAGGTACTCTAACCTTCTTCTTCAAGTCGCACATCAATATCTAGGATTCTTCCCTCTCTTGTAGCAACTTAATTATCTCATTGACTCTTATCTTTAACTCAACCATCTCGTTAAAAAATTACTCCTCACTTAATTTCCTCCTCATTCCATTTCACTTGGCATCCTTCTCCTCTCTATTCTCTCTTTCACTCAAACCTTTATCATGACCAGCAATGGTAACCACCTTCCTTCTCTCCATGAGCTCCTCCATGTCCATCTTTAGCTACAACTGACCTTCTCCAACATTGTAACAAGTATACCACATGTAATCTATACCAAATCCTTCACTTGGTATCTTATTTCTCTTGGCGGTTCTGCACACAACTGCAATTGTGGAACTTCCTATAACAAATTCTATTGATCTATGGTTGGATGTTGTCCTCCTTTCGGTACTCTATAATAGAATCCCTTCTCAAGAACTCATGCTCATAAAATTTTAAAAAATTTATGTTGTTTCACATATCTCTCTTTCTCCTTTGACGACTTAAGATGTCCCCTTCTCCTTTAGATACGTTATTTTTTTATAGGTTTTGGTCACAAATTCCTTCTTCTGGGATATTTGTTTAGTCCCTCTTGGTTTCTAAAATGGTTTATACCAATCTTCTCCTTTTTCATGTGTAATCAAATAGCTACTTCACACATTAGTTGAAACATAGAGACCATTTACATCATTTGAGCATGTGTTGTTAGTGCTTCTAGATCTATTTCTCTCTGCCTGCTTCCAATCTTCTCCTCTACTCTAATTCCATGAGAAATTTTTCTTTAGTCTCTCTATGTCTCTGCCATTATTTTCGTTCCTCTATTTCTGTAACATCCCCATGTTAAATTTTCATGTAATAAGGATAATAAAGGAAAAAAAAGACCAAGGTCATGGGACATGTATTCCAAGCTGAATATTGGGTAGAACATTCCTGTGGGTGTTTGTTTTATTTACCATGGCTAAGGAAATTGACAAAGGCATTGGAAAAGTTATTGAAAATGTAAAGAGGAATTAATTAGCATTTTATTTATAAAAATAAAGGAAAATAGGAGAAAAGGAAGGTGAAAGGTCATACAATTGCATGAGAGGAAAATTTAAGGAAAAATGAAGGAAAATAAAGAAAATAGAGGCCTCAATCATAAAAAGGATTATGAGGATCAGTTCACAACTTTTGTTGCTTAACCTTTTGTCAGTTCAGTTTTGGATCTCTCTATTTTCTCTCTATGTTCTCATACTCTTACACACTTAGAGAATTCTCGAAGAACTCTAGCATTGGAGAATGGAAAGCAAAGGAAATACATGGAAGCAAGGGACAAGCAAGGGAAAGTTAGATCAAGCAGCTTCAATAGAAATACTTGTAGGCAAGAGGTTGCATGTGTGGTTTCCTAGATAGTTTATGGATGCATGGTACATGCATGTATGTATTCGATTCTCTTGTTGTCATTGACATGGGATTTCCCAAGTGTGAAAGTGGTTTCATCCTTTCCTTGCCATTTCTAGATAGCCATGGTGTGATGGGGTTATTTTACTTGGTTGAGCTTTGGATATCTTGATGGTTTTGGAACCGAGTGAGGTGGTATCAGGAAAATCCCCAAGGGACATGGAATCCATAGATCAGTTATGGAATTTTTGTTGTAAATCTTGAGGGCGGACACACGAAATTCCTCAAGGCAGTGGTGAGAATATCCCGAGGCATCCAAGACTTGTTTGGACCTAGTGAGTTGTTGGCTGGTTGTGGCGGGATTGTGGTAAATCTTGGTAGTTTATGTTATTTTTTTGGACTATGAATCCCTTCATATGTAATGGAAGGATTTCTCTAACGCCTAGTTGTTTATTCCCTCGTTTGGGCCTAAGAATCCCTTGAACAATTTGGATGGGATTGTAGTAAATATTGATGGTGGAGGTGGTTTGATTTATGGGAATCTGTAGTATATTTGGTCTTCAGTCCCACATTCATGCTTGCAATAGGGCATAGGGGTGATTGGTTGAAAGAAATATCAGGTTCAACTCAATCTATAGTCAAGTGGTACGAAGAAGTCCATGACTTATTTGGGTTTTGTGTATGTTAATAACAACTCTTTTCTGCCTGTAATTCATGAGTTATTATACTTTTTATTGTGTGGAATTGACAAATATGCATTCATGACCTGCTGATTTTATGTTCTCAAAATTTTTGATGAAATGACTGCCATGGGTAGGCTAGGTTAGGTCAAGTCCTCATTCATTTTTTTCACAAATGGATTTGTCTTAATGTTATTTTCAATTCTCGAGAGTATCATTAAGTTTTAGGTGTTGGGTCCCTATAATACTAGTGATTACCCCATTACTATTGTAGTTATACCCCTTATTTATATTATTGTGCCCCTATTACCCCCATGTTGTTATTTCTGTGCCACATAGAATCCCTCTATTGTTATTTTTGTGGCTTTATATTATTATTGTTAGGTCGGCTGGATTATATTGTGACTCCTTAGACTCCTATATATAGAAAGGAGGTTTTGTCATTTGTATCATCCAAGAATATTTCATTTATGTAATGTAAAGGAGGTTGCCCCCTTGAAGAGGCTGAATTCTAAGGCGTTGATCTATCTTTTCTATCTTTTCTTGAGCTGGTTTCATAACATTTGGTATCAAAGCTTTGGATTCTAGGGTTTCGCTGCTCCAAACATGTCATCGTGGATTTTTCTCTATAACGTTTTTTATGTGATGTTTCAGAAGTCACAAAAAAAACCCATTTGAGAAGAAATCGCGCTGAACCTTGGGTCCTAATTTCAGAGCGTTTTGCGCGATATTTACGGAGATATGATCTGAGGAAGTTGGCCTTTTTGCAGACTCCTGAATTACATTCAAAACAGGTGACCTGGGGAAAATCGTCATAACTTTCTCTCTGGGGATCGGATTGAAATTTCATAAGAAGGTACGAAAACATGACGGACTGTAGTTTCTTGTATTCATGTTTTAGATTCAAAGGTTGAAACAGTGAGTCATGGCACGTCGTACAAGTTCGCTCTACTGAACTAGTCTAAAAGCAAGTCACTGTGGGAGATTTCACATAACTCTTCCTTGGAGAATCCAATTTGGGTCAGACTTGTGGCATTGGAAAGAGGACACAGAAGGCTATTACAGGTCACAATTTTAGAACTGGATGATCCGAAATTACAGAGATACATTAGATTCAATATCAGGCTTCTATAAAGTGAAAAAAGGTGTGTAGATTTTTTTAAATATTTGTGTAAGCTTGGTTTAAAGGAATTCAAAGGGCATAGTAAAGCATTATTATCAGTAACTGATGCCCCGAGGAAAGAAAATGAAAACACCTAGTAAGGAACCTAAAAGCTCTATCATGACTCATGAAGAAGAGGAAGAAATGCTACATGATATATCAAAATTACAAGAACAAGTGCAACAAATGTCACGCTCACAAAAGCTAACAGAAGCTAAGATAAATGGCGTGGAATCTAAGATAAAGGGCATGGAAGCTAAGATGTATGATTCGAAGATAGATTTGAAGAGAGACATGGCAGATTTGAAGACAGATTTGACAAATTTTCTACAAGAAATACTTACTAATGGTGAAAAGGTTGTAAAGGAAATTCACGATGTGAACAAAAGTAATGTTAATCATGATTCCATAGACGCTAGTGTTGGATCAAAGACCCACCATATTCCAAAAATCGATATGAGGAAGTTTGATGGCAAGGATCCCGCCACATGGATATTACAGATGGAGCAGTTCTTCGATCTCAATAATGTGCAAAACACACAAAAGGTACGTATCACAACTGTATATTTGGAACTGAAACAGTTTGTATGGTATCAATGGCTTTGCTCTCGTAAACAATTTATCACTCGGGCAATTTTTATGGAAGAATTGATAGCACATTATGAAGATACAAAAAGCAACACTTTTTTTAGCCAATTGATAAGTCTCAAACTAAAGGGTTCAGTAATGGAGCACATTGAGGAGTTCCAAAAATTGAACATAAGGGTAAAAGATATTTCAGAGGAGCATAGGATTGATGTGTTCATAGGGTCTTTAAAGGATAATATCCAACATGATGTTCAGCTTTGGGAACCTGATTCATTAGAGAAGGCATTCAGGTTAGCAAGAAAAATGGAAAGAAAAATGATGGCAACCAGGAAGCATACCGCTCACAACTATAAAGATGGAAGTGTCGTTGCCCCTAGTCTTCCACAACCTATAAGGTTGACACCACAACAATTGGAAGCAAAAAGAGCAAAAAGGCTTTGTTATAGTTGTGATAGCAAATAAACTAAAGGTCATAAGTGTGCTGAGAAGAAATTATTCTACATATATTGTGAAGAGGAAGAAGAAAATGAGCAAGAAAGGTAAAAAGAAGAAGATATACTCCAGGAACAAAGCCTAGATGAAGAAAAAATAAATCCAACCTGATCTTGTAATGCATTGGTGGGAATTACCACTCCTCAAACCATCAAGATAGAAGGACAAATCAAGAAGAAAAAGGTAATGGTGTTTATTGATTTAGGAAGCACCCACAATTTTATTCATTGTAGGGTAGCAAAAGAATTGAATTGCTTCCTATCTCCAGCACCAAAGTGTCAAGTGATGATTGCAAATGGAGGAACAATAAATTGCTCTGGAAGGTGCCATAATATCAAGCTATCCATGGGAGAATATGTATTGACTAGCCCAATGCTTTCCATTCCAATGAGAGGTGCTGATGTTGTACTAGGAGTCCAATGGCTACAATCCTTGGATACAATAGCTTTAATTTTCAAGAACTTTTCGTCAAATTTTCTACGGAAGGAAAGGAAATTGAATTAAGGGGTATTGTAGGGAAACCAGGAAAGATAATCAGCTTTAATGGTATGACAAAGCTTCTAAAAAAGGAGCAAAGAGGTGTAATTGCGTAATTATGTTTGCTAGATGTTTCCACATCGGAATCATCTATTTCTCCAGATCTCCAAAAAGTCCTGGACAATCATTCCAAGGTATTTGAGACTCCCAAAGGTCTCCCACCTATGCGTGATCATGATCATGCTATTCATCTGATTCCAGGAAGTGTTCCTCCAAACATCAGGCCGTACAGATATCCCTATGTCCAAAAAAGTGAAATTGAACGTATGGTTGCAGAAATGTTGGAGGCTGGTATAATTCAACCAAGTCAAAGTTCTTTCTCTGCTCCAGTAGTATTAGTGCACAAGAAGGATGGATCATGGCACATGTGTTCGTATTATAGGGAGCTCAACAAGCTCACTATTAAAGATAAGTTCCCCATTCCTGTCATTGATGAATTACTGGATGAATTGCATGGATCAATTTACTTCACCAAGTTGGATCTTCGTTCGGGATATCATCAAATCAGAATGAAGGTTGAAGACATTCTGAAAATGGCATTTAGAACTCATGAGGGTCATTATGAATTCTTGGTCATGCCTTTTGGCCTTACTAATGCACCTTCAACATTTCAAGGTTTGATGAATTAAATTTTCAAACCATTCCTTAGAAAATTTGTGTTAGTATTTTTTGATGATATACTAATCTACAACAAGCCTTGGAAGGATCATGTTGAACATGTTGATAGGGTGCTACAACTATTGGAGGAGAAACAATTATATGCAAAAATATCCAAATGTTTCTTTCGAGTCGAGGAGGTGGAATATTTGGGTCATATTGTATCTCATGAAGTAGTTAAGGTAGACCCTAGCAAAATTAAAGCCATTAAGGAATGGAAAATCCCCACATCCATAAAGCATCTGCGAGGATTTCTTGGGTTGACAAGGTATTATCACAAGTTTGTTAAGAATTATGGGAGAATAGTATCACCTCTAACAAAATTATTGAAGAAAGATGTATTTTCATGGACTCCGGAAGCAAAAAAGGCCTTTAAACATCTTAAAGAGGCAATGTGCCAAGCACCGGTATTAGCTACACCGGACTTCACAAAAACCTTTATTGTGGAATGTGATGCTTTAGGAAATGGAATTGGTGTTGTTCTAATGCAAGATGAAAGACCCATTGCTTTTGAAAGTCGTCCAATCAAGGGAAAGTTTTTAAGTAAAGCTATTTATGAGAAGGAAATGTTGGAAATACTCCATGCACTTAAGAAATGGTGACCCTACCTAATGGGAAGACACTTCAATGTAAAAACGGATCATGATAGCCTTAAATACTTTTTAGAACAAAGATTATCCTCTGAAGAGCAACAAAATTGGGTCACAAAGATGTTCGGTTATGACTTTGAAATCATCTACAAAAAAGGGAAGCAAAATGTGGTGGTAGATGCACTCTCAAGAAAGGATGAGGATGTGGAAGCATTGTTGTGCACCATTTCTATTATCCAACCAGATTAGATAAATGAAGCAAGGGAGGAATGGAAGAATGATGAAGAAGTGTGGGCACTTACTCGAAAGCTACAACAAGATTCCAGTACGTCTGATACATTTAGCTGGCAAAATGATTCATTATGGTACAAAGATCGCTTATACCTCTATAAGAATTCCTGGCTAAAACAAAAGATTCTTATGGAATTGAACACTTCTCCCTTAGGAGGGCACTCGGGATTTTTAAAAACTTACCACAGGGTTAAGAAGGAATTTTTTGGGGATGGCCTTAAATCAGATATTCAAAAGTTTGTGGCGGAATGTTTGGTTTGCCAAGAAAATAAAGTTGAAACAATTAAGACACCGGGTCTATTACAACCTTTATCCATTCCAAGCCAACGTTGGGAGGAGGTTTCAATGGATTTTATCATAGGTTTACCCAAGTCTGAGGGAAAGAGTGTCATCATGGTGGTAGTTGACAAACTTACCAAGTATGCACATTTTTGTGCACTATCACATCCATTTAAAGCCAGTACAATTTCTACTGCATTTATGGAAACAATTCAAAAGATACATGGAAACCCAAAGATTATTGTAAGTGACAGAGATCCCATTTTCACTCGAAATTTTTAGATAGAATTATTTTGTTGTCTTGGTACTCAGTTAGCTCATAGGTCATCTTATCATCCTCAATCTGATGGGCAAACTGAGATAGTAAAAAAATGTTTGGAAGGATATCTTCGTTGCTTTTTATATGATAAACAGACACAATGGGTCAAATGGTTGCCTCTGGCTGAATGGTGGTATAACACTTCCTTCCATACAGCAACAAAAATGACCCCATTTATGGCACTTTATGGGTATCAACCACCATTCATCACATCATATTTAAGAGAAAATTCTAAGGTTCAGGCAGTGGAACATCACATCGAACATCAACAACAAGTCCTCCAACTCTTAAAGGATAACCTCGTGTTGGCACAAAATAGAATGAAACAATAGGAAGATCAACATTGCAGTGAAAGAATTTTTGATGTAGGTGATTGGGTATTCCTACGGCTACAACCATATAAGCGAATGTCCCTAAAGCAAGCTAATAAGGATAATAAATTATCACCAAAGTATTATGGTTCGTACAAGGTGTTGTAAAAGATTGGTACTATGGCATACAAATTGGAGCTTCCTGGAGCTTCTCGATTGCACCCAATTTTCCATGTTTCATGTTTAAAGAAGGTTATAGGCAACAAGCTCCCAGTTCAAACAATATTGCCAGAACTTGACGAGGAAGGAAAGATTATATTGGAACCGGAAGCAGTCATAGAAACAAGAACTCGACAGCTATGAAATCGCTCAATTTCAGAGTATCTTATCAAGTGGAAGAACTTATCTGCTGAGGATTCCACATGGGAGGATGAGAATTTTATGCAGAAGTATCCAGAACTACTCAAGCGTTGAGGACAACACTTTTTTGAATGAGAGGGGCATGTTGGGTCCCTATAATACTAGTGATTACCCCATTACTATTGTAGTTATACCCCTTATTTATATTATTGTGCCCCTATTATCCCCATGTTGTTATTTCTGTGCCCCATAGAATCCCTTTAATGTTATTTTTGTGGCTTTATATTATTATTGTTAGGTTGGCTGGATTATATTGTGACTCCTTAGACTCCTATATATAGAAAGGAGGTTTTTTCATTTGTATCATCCAATAATTTTTCATTTATGTAATGTAAAGGAGGTTGCCCCCTCGAAGAGGCTGAATTCTAAGGCGTTGATCTATCTTCTCTATCTTTTCTTGAGCTGGTTTCATAACATATTGGTCTTGAGACAAGCTATGAAAAGGTGGCACTGATTCCTAGGTCACAGGCTCACAACTGAGAAATTGGGGCTGTAGTCATTAACTTACAGGGTTATGGATGTGACTAGAGACCTATAGTTGCATGGATGTAGTGTTATGCCTATGGTTCGGAGCACAGGTCGGTGAATTAACTATTTCGCTAAGGATTTGAGAACTAGAAGTGGTTGTTTAGCCTTTGAGTGTCCTGTACGATGTTAGTTTGTGGTTGTAGGTTTAGTTGTCGACCCCACATCCATTAGTGAAGCTTGGTTCATGTTATAGTATATCTTCCTCTCATGTTTTCCCTAACAGGCTAGTGAAACTGGGTAATTGTGGGAGGGGAAGTTATAGAATGGTATTAGAGCTCCCACATTGAACACTTGGACTAGATGGGAAAAATGTGTGTCTCATGCATGAATGTTAGTTGTCTATGTGATTTTTATGCATGCATTTTGATAGTCATTGTTGCATTTTATGTCATCATGATGTTAATTTTTTGTCTAAGATAGAGAAAGAGATGTAGATTATTAGAACAAGGTTGCAGCATAGGACCTCGGGGTAAGAGCAGATCGTCATACATGTTTGTATGTTGGGCATGTAGATATATTTGTTAATGGTTGTTATATGCATTATGGTTATGTACATTCTTGATATTGTATTATTGTTTTGGTTACGCACATGACGGATCCAAGTTGATTAGTGCGGTCAGATGCATGTTCATCAAATAGTCATGAATGGTAGTACTTGTTGTTATATGCATTACAGTGATATGCATAAGGATTATGGTCATTGTAGATCAGATCTTGATGTTATTAAGTATCCTGCTAATTTATATTGGTCTGTGTAGATGGATATGGTTATGATACTTAGGTTTGAGCTAATATATTTTTGATATTGTGGGATAAACATGTGAAACTTGATTACACTTTTGTGAGAAACGCCCCCAAAAAATTCATAATCGCACTTTTTCGAGCGAACAATTTTTTTCAGCCCAATTAGTAAAATTATTTCGGTTGAACAATTATTTTTGTTTACATTAACACCAACCATTAAACAAATTTTTGGTCGAAGATGGAAAAACTTGCAATAGAGTTTTTCGGCTGAATTGTTAATTCACTGGAAATAATAATTCATACAAAATAATAATTCAACCGAATTAATGTTTGTATATATCACAACCTTGATGTCGCAAAAAGATTTTTTGCATTGTTAGTTTACCGTTATTGTTCGTTCATCCCTAGAGAAATTTTCTGCATTGTTTTTATGCTGGAGGAATTGATTTGGTGACAACATATGTGTTGGCATGGAGGTTATTTCATATATTTTTTTTACTACATTTTTTAGTGTTGTTTTTAATCTTTTAATGGTCTTTTTGCAGGATTCATTGGAGCCATTCATTGTCACTGATGGATCAATTTTGTAGCCTCCTCTTCCTCTTGTCAGTCTCCTCCTGATCTGAACGAGGTATGCAAGAAACAACTGATATGTTTTTTTACTCGAAATTTCAAGAAAAAATCAAAAGGAAGGAAGATGTGAGAGACATATAATGTATTTAACTTTCTTTTTTTGAAACAAGAGTCGATCCTTCTATATCATTAAAACAAAAATAAAATTACAACATGTACAAAAACCTAACCTCCTCATGGACTCAGGAAAACCAAGGGAAATCTACCTTAGAATTGATCCTACCCTTTACACCATACAAAACTATTCTCTCTTAAAAATCCTTAGGTTGAACAATATGATTCATAAAACTAATGTGAAACTCTGCTAACTCCCCAAGACTTTGCTGCGACAAGCCATACAATACAACACTTTCAAGACTGAGCATCGATTCCTATTGCTAAATCGAACGATGCGGTGAAATATCACACAGCTTGAAATGTCTAAACTTTAATGCTCGATAGAGGGTGGCATTCATAACCGCTCCCTTGCTATATGTCAGGAGACTAATGGGATCGCTCCCAAAATTCCCAAACCACTTACCATATAGAAACCGAGCGATCACCTGGTTACCGCTTGGCATCTGGTTTTCAGTTCCATGAGAGGAAAGCTTGGAAATAGCCTCTGCCGAACAATCACAACTATCCTTCTCACGCCAGCACCCCTTGGAACTAGCAACAGAGACTTCCGCATACTGAGAAAAGAACCTTATGCTGCAAATCGAAAGAGAAGGGGGATTAATCTATTTACACCAGGGTGTAAATTGATCCGTCAGAGCTTCCCCTTCATCAAGGTACCAACCAGAGTACTAAGTTCAAACTAGCTTAGAAGTCATCATTTCGTTCCTTTCACCCTGGCCCAATATTTAAAAATTTCTTTGTCCTCTACCACTTGTTCCTCATAGAGCGCTTTTAATCTACCCTGAGGCATCTCCTACCATTTCATCTCAATTTTTCATTCTGTGTTAAATACTCCTTGGTTGGCCAAAGTATCCGCTAGTTTATTGGCTTCTTGTCGAACATGACTGAAACTAATAGTTCGTAGACTCAAAATATACTTTTGAATTCTTTGGTACACTTGAATTAGTCTCCAATGTTTTGAAACCTTCTTTGGTGATGCTCTAAAGCTAATTCTCTTAACGTCATTTATAGATATCTCTGAGTCTGCTTCTATAATGACATTGGAGCTATGATTTAGAATCAGCAGCTCAAGACAATGTTCCAAAGCCATTAATTCAGCCATATTATTGGTAGCTTTACCTAAATGGCAGTGAAAAATTTAGATTATGTTTCCTTCTTCATCTCTTAACACCTCGCCATAACCAGTTGTTCCAGGATTGCACTATGAAGCCCCATCAATACTGCATTTCAAATAACCCTTCGGTGGAGGATGCTAGAACTCCTTTTCCATTTCCAAATTTTTTTCTTTTCTGCTTAGTTCATTGGGAATGATCTCTTGCATTCTTAGTTTCTTTAGTATTCTAGTTTCCTTATCTGTGGGAGGGTTCCTGGGATAATTGCGAATAGTGGTGCTAATTGTCTCCTTAATCTGCTTCAAGATCAGATCGAACAGGCGAAAAGGAATATTTTTTTCATCCTTGAAAATTCTTTTATTCCTTTCTTTCCAAAAATTCTAGATAATGAAGCTTGGCATAAAGGCCTAGGCCAAATTAAGGAGCTCATTCTCTGAAAATTTTCTTCTCCACTTGTTCAGGGTGTTAATGATACTTGCTTTATCTCTATTTTTCTGCTGAAAAATGGTTGCAAAAGAATCCCACAACCAAGTTGTGTAGGTACATCTGTTGAGGATATGCTCCATGGTTTCCTCTTGGTCTTCACATAGCTGACATCTAGAGGGCCCAAAAACCCCTCTTTTCCTAATATTGTCCCAAGTTAAAATTTTCTTGTGGTGAACTAACAAGATGGAAAGCTTGATTTTCATCTACCCTTGGTGGCTCCAAAGTTGTTTCCAGGATTGCTCCAGAACACCGGAATCAAGGTTCAGGATAATTCTTTTTGATTCCTTAAGATTAAAGGTTCCTTCTTTATTGAGGCCCCATCTTGACTGATCCTACCCATTTGTTACCAAGATTCTCCATTGTTTTAACATGCTCATAATTGCCTCTGCTTTTATTTTTATTGTACCGTCATCAATGCAATCTATGTTTTTCCAGTTTCTCCACTTTCCTGAGTTATGAGGAAGATTCCAGAATTCCTTGACTTTAATTAATCCTTGGGAGTTTGTTTCCTGCTTGAGTCTCATAAAGACTTCTTGTAACAGTTTTGGTTCTTGTTGCCATTTGTCTTCCCATAAGAGAGCTAGATCTCCTGCTTTGATTTCCCAAAAGCTATTGTTTTGAAGTAGGCTTCTATTTTCCCAGGCTTTGTTCTAGATATAAGAGCCCTTTATGTTTCCAGACATTCTTATGAGATCATTTTTTTGGCACAAGCTTGCATATTTATCTTTCCAGATCTTAGCCCATTAAGCTTCTGGTTCTTTAATCCATCTTCACCAGAGCTTGGCTCCTAAAACTTTACTCAGAGTCTCCTAATCATCTAAGCCCAAACCCTCGTACCTCTTGGGTTTATAGATTTTCTCCCTAGACACAAGGGCCCATTTCTTCCTTGTTTCCTCTTTGCCCTAAAGTAAGTTTCTCTGGATGTTCCTGAACTGTTGTAGGACACCTTTGGGAGCAGGACGGCTGATAAAAAGAAAACAGAGATAGATTGAAGAATTACCTTTGTCAGAATCAACCTATCAGCAAGATTTAGTGATCTGATAGTCCATTTTTTGACTTTATCTTGCATCTTGTTGAGCACGGGTTCCCATATACTTTTGTGCAAAGGTTGGTCTGTGAGGGGAATCCCCAAATATTTTGAGGGGAGTGAATCCCTTTGAAAGCCCAGAATCCTAGAGATCTTCCTCTAAATTGCAATATTAGTATTTAAGAAAAAAAAAAAAGTATTTGGAGAGATTAACTTCCATACCTGTGGCTAAGGCAAAATCATTCAGTATTTTCTTGTATGCTAAGGCTTCTTTGACAGTGGGAATTCCTTGTAGCATAGTGTCATCCACAAATTGTTGGTGAGTCATTGTCTGACCATTCTCCGTTAGTTGAAGTCCCTTAATATTTCCCAAGGCTTTGGCCTAATTAATGGATCTGCCCAGTCCTTGCATCATGATGATAAATAGAAAGGGAGAGAGAGGGTCTCCCTGCCTGAGACCTCTAGAAGGAGTGAAGATCTTGGAGGGGGAGCCATTTACCAAAATGGAAAAGCTGGAAGAAGTTACCAGAGCCATAATCCATCTAACCCAGCTGTGGTCAAACCAAAAAGTAGTAAGGAACTTCTTGATATAGATCTAGTTCACCTTGTCATACACCTTGGCAATATCTAATTGCATGATCATACCCGCCTGCCTCTTGCTGGTTAGTGAGTGAACTACCTCGTGGGCTTGAATAATGTTATTTAAGATTTGTCTGCCTTCCACATAACTAGATTGTTCCCCTGAAATTAGAGAAAGAAGCAGAGGTTTGAGTCTGCTAGCCAAAACCTTGGATATAATTTTGTAAACCACATTACATAAAGCAATGGGTTTGTACTTGTTAGCAGTCAGGGTTGAATCCTAATTGGGGATCAGGGAGATGAAGGAAGTGTTGAGGGCTTTCAGAATAGTCCTGTTTCTTTTGGAGTCATCCACAACATCCAAAATGTCCTATTTGACGATGTTCCAGCAAGCCTTAAAAAAGTTTACATTGAAACCATCAGGTCCTGGAGCTTTTCCATTCTGCATGTCTTTAATAACCTCACTGACTTCCTCTTGGATTACTAGTTTATTCAGGTTCGAATTGTCCTCTCTTGAAACCAGCTTAGGGATATTTTTTGTAATTTCTTTGATACATTTCTCTCTGTCAGGATTGTTTTCCTTAGTAATGCATCTGAAATGTTGTATCAACACAGCTTCAATATTCTTATGAGAGGTCTGAAGCAACCCATTCTCATTTAATATCGAAGAGATTCTATTGTGAGCTCTATTGGCCATGGTGGATCTGTGGAAAAATTTTGTATTATGATCACCTTCTTTGAGCCATTGAATTCTAGATTTTTGTTTCCAAAAGACTTCTTCCTGTTTGCATAGGTTCTCCCATTCTTGATGGTGTTTATCAGCTTGCTCACTTTTGACTTGATCAAAACCATTTGAGATTAGTGCTTGATTAAGTTCCTATAGTTTGGATTCCACTAATTTTTTGTCCACAAACATGTTGCCAAAATCCTTCTTGTTCCATTCTTTGAGTCTGAGTTTTATGTGTTGAAATCTTTTATGTAGGATGAACATTTTAGTGCCCTGGATCTGCAAATCTTTAGCCCACCATTTTTCAATGTTGCTGATGAAATTTGGATGGGAGAGCCAGATATTTTCAAACCTTAATGGTCTATTCCTGGGAGAATCAATCCCCTTGATTTCTAATTGAATCGGCCAGTGATCAGAGCCTCCGAAGGGGAGAACTCTAGCTGCTATTTCCTTATTTGCGAGCATAAGCTCCTCTGAGATCAAAAATTTGTCTAACTTGGAGGCAGCATGAGCCTCACCTCGTCTTTTATTATTCCAAGTAAAAAGGTAATTCTCCGTTTCTGAGTCAACCAGTTTTAGATCTTCTAAGAAGGAGTGAAATGTTTCTGAGTCTTCACTTAGCAATCTGGTACCTCCTTTTTTTCCTAAAAGAGATTTAATCATGTTAAAATATCCTCCTATGACCCAAGGTATTTCTTCATGTCTGCTTCTAAGATCTACCAGGGAGTTTAGGAATCTCAGTTTCTCATCTATTCTTTGAGGACCATAAAAATTTGTGACTAGAAAGGTATCCACGACCCCCACTAGTTGAATAATTACTGATAAATAATTTCTTGATGCCTCCGCATTTAATATGCTGACTTTTTGGGGATTCCAGAAAGTGAGGATGCCTCCTGCTGTGTTCTTTTCTTTAACTTCAAGAAACTCAAATCTATTTAGCCTTTTGCTATAGATTTGTTTTAATTTCTGAATGGAGCATTTTGTTTCCTGAATGAAGATTATATCTCGTGTTTCTATTTTCATTCTATTACTTAACATTCTTTGTTTTCTTTTACTGCCTAGACCTCTGATATTCTATGATATGAACTTCATAATTAAAGATTTGTAAAGGAGTAGCTGGTTAGATCTTTCATCTTACCTGAATCTATCATTAGCTTTCCACACTCCATTAAGAGCTCATTTTTCTTTTTCCTACCCCTCTTCTTTCCTGGATTTCTGGTTGCTAATCTTGGAGTTGATTTCATAGTTTTCACACCTCTGTGCTCCTGCTTGTGAATATTTTTACCTTTCTCCAACTCTTTTTCCTGCATTTTCCATAAAAACAATTGTTGTATTCTGTTGCATTCTTCTTGAGGTAGTAACTCTATTCCTCCTTTGGTTCCCTACATTAAGAATCCTTCTAGATCCAGGTTTTCCTTATCTAGAATTTCCTGAAGTTCATGATCTTCTAGATCTATTTCACTTTGCGTCACTTCCTGGTCCATTTCCATTTCTGTTTCACTCCTTAACCTTTCTTTTTTATAGCCCATATCTTGAGTTTGTGTGATATTTTCTTCTCGCTCTTTCTCATTATGGCCTACTTCTTGAGATTGATTTTCCTTCGTGTTTTTTTAATTCTCTTCCAACACTTGGAACTTGCTCTGATTGACCTTCTGCTCCTCATTATGTTGTTGCTTTAGCCCCTTTTTTCCTCCTTTTCCTCTACTAGTCACCCTCTGAAAGCTTTCTGAGGGGGAAGTCTCTGAAAAAATGTCCATGCTCATGGCATCTACGACATCTGAATGAGATATGCTCGTAGTCCACTATCTGCACCCACTCCTCATCGAAAACTTCCAAAATTACTTCATCCGGAAGAGCTCCTGATAGATCCATTTCCACACATATCCTTGCAAAGGAGGTGTATTTCCCTACTCTTGTGGCTTCAAACACTTTGACAAAACGCCCTAGTTTATTGCCAATGGCCACTAGCGATTCCATTTTCCAATAATCAAGAGGTGGAGAATAGAGCCTTACCCAAACTAGAACTGAGGTGAAAGTCTCCCTCTCTGGGACAAAGTTCATCATCCAAGGCCTCATGTAGAGACCGGATACTGCATAAAAGTACGATCTTCCTTCGAATATTTTGTCTTTATCTTCGATGTTTGAGAACACCACTGTGAAGAATCCCTTAGACCCAAGATGTAGGTCAATGCTTCCTTTGGGTTTCTAGTGATACTTGATCCACATCTGTAAAACTTTTTTACTGGGCCATAGTCCCATGATTTTACAGATTATGGCGTGGGTCCCCATGTGTTCCCTATGTGCCTGCAGAGCAGGATCATTTAATATTACTCTGGGAATGATTTATGCTTTTAGTTTGCAGGGTCCCTTGTGCTTTTTGTCTCTTGAACCTAGATTTTTGTCTTCTTCCTCCTTGTCTTTTGTTCCATTGTTTTCCTCGGTCTTGGTCCCATCTGTCTCCTTTTCATTATCCCTATTCCTTTCCTCTGCAAAACCTTTGTTGTTCCCCACCAATGTTTTTCCTTTTCTAGATACAACATCCTTGTAGAAGGGAGTCAAGCTCCCTCCTCTGCCACCCTCCATTAGAAACAATCTCTGCAACTTGTGCAAACCCTAGCTGCTCACTTCCATCCTCCCCCTTGAATAATCTCTATAACCCTAGGAAATATTGTTCACATATAATGTATTTATCATAGAGGAACTAAATTGTAATTTTTTCTTTGAGAGGAAGATTAATCTTCCATATTACCTTCCACTATCAAAGTTTAGGTCCCTCTTAAATGTTGCCAATTCATCACATATATGTTCAACCATTGAATTCTTTCTGTGATAGGACAAATAGAGTATTGCAGAGGGATTGGTGTATCCACTGCAATTTTTCTCAAGACTAAAAAAATTTAATTTCAATTTTAGTTAAATATTTCGACATAATTTTTTTTATTAGTGCCTAGATGCATGGAAGGCACGTAGATAATGATGTGTTGATTGCAGGTCATGAACACACATGGAAGCCACACAAATAATGATGTGTTCATTAGTAGTCACGGATACACATATAAGTTATATATTAAAAATGAAACACCTTTGATGTGTATGAGATTTCACAAAAATAGCTATATATGTAGCCATTGAATAACCTTTGAGGTGTGTGAGATTGCATTGAAATAGCTATATATGTAGCCATTGAATTCTTTCCACAATAAGATGAATAGAGTATTTCATAGGGATCCATGGTCTTACTGACAAGTTTTATCTGAAGAAATCATCTCTAAGGATAGGTGAACATGCTAATGGGTTTTGAACATAGTGTGCATCAAATATCCTTTCCAGTTTCTTTAGCATTAACTAGAACAGGAACATGAACTAGTGGCAAAGGAAGCATGCAGTGTTAATAAGCATGATTCTATCTTCATAAGGCTGACATTGTAGATAGAATCACCCATTTATTCTTATCCATCTTGGCAGCAATAGGCACTAGTCTCCATGTTCAAATAACTTTTTGGCTTGGCTAGATCACAGGTTTAATCTTTGCCAATTGCTTCTTCAAAGACCCTACAACATTTCCACTTGGCCAACTCACAATGTAGTATATGCCTCGTAGCTTCAAACAATTTGTATGGAGATGCTCAACTTCACCTATGAGTACTTAGATTCTATTGGGATTTAAACTTTATAAAATGAAAATTGAACAATAAAATAACTATCATCTTACATTCAATTTATAGACAGTTTCACACAGTATCAGTAATCGAAATTGGACATTCTGACTAGCCAAAATTAGATATGAGAGCTTTGCTTCTATTTTTCTCTTTATGATTTTCTATCATTGAATTTAGACATTGTGACTAGTCAAAATTAGACGTTGTGAGTTAGCTCAGTGAATTCTTGGGAGAAATCCAAGAAGCACCTATCTTGACTATTCTTGAGTACCACAAAGAACAATTTCTTGAGCTTGTTGTGACACTCCTCAAAGAGATCCAGGAGAACTAAAGCCTTACTGGAAAGTACAATTACAAATAGAATTTCCGTTCCAAAAGGCATATGATGTGATTAGTCACTTGTAATACATTTAAATATAGTGGAATTAGGTTTTTTATAAGCCCTAACACATACAATATTAATTTATGAAAAATCAAGTGTAATTGCAGATAGAAAGAAAATTTAGAAAGTGTTAGGTTAGTTGTAAAGTGTCAACTTTAGAAAATTTTCTTTATTTCTCCGTTGAAGGATTACATGAAAAAAATCAGATCATTCAAATAATTTTTTAATCCAGCAGATCTTGAGTTTGTTTGATATAAAATTAGCCTCTCCAAAATCAATCACTCCAATAATCACACATTGAAATATTTGTCATTCTAATAATAACACAGTGAAATTTATGGGGGACAAATGCATTCCCCTGAAAACTACTCAGGACAAAAATCAAGATCAGTTAGCGTTCCTTTGGGTCCTGTTGAAGATATTAATAGAAACAAGGATTGAAATATATGGTCTAAACCTTAACATATTCAAGGCATAATACCAATGCACAACTACCTACCGAGTTACCATAAAGATACTCTTTAAATGGGTTGTAAGCATGCCCAAGTTATTTCCACCCCTTCTAATGCGAAACCACAAAAGAAAAACAATACATATATTTATGTTTCTTACTTGAGATATATTGTTTTTTCTATGCTACAGGATATACAAAAGAATTTTGCATACTAGGAAGTAGTTACAAGAGTAGCTTAAACTATTGCTTGATGTTGGGCCATAAAACTATTTACCTCTTGACCTTGTCATGATGCATTTAGCGATCCAACATTGGCTTGTAAGATGAGTTATCCAGTTGTTTAAATAAATACATAAATATATAACGAATAGAAATTGTTGTAGTTAAAATTATTGTTACAGGGTGAAAGATAAAAATAAAACTAAAATCCCACCTCCCACCTTCTGTTCTAGCATGTTGTTATTTAGGTTATAGACCCTTCTATGCTCGATGTGTTGTCACTCTAGTTTCTAAAGAAAAAACTAGAGACCTGCATGTAGGACAAGTCTATTTTTGTAACGTTGCATGGGGAAAATTACCAAATTTGATCGTGCTAAGAAAAAGAGTTTAAAAATTTGACAATTTGATATGATTCAACCACTAATACTTCAATTTTTTATTAGTATGAATAAAATACTTTATCAAGTAGTCCTCCATTTCACAGAACAAATACTATTTAAATATGACCTCCTCCATGGCTACCAGATAAAAAATTCACTTCATTCACTCATTACATTATATGATGCAAATGTAGTTTGTTTGTCAATTCTCAAATACCCGTAAACACATCTCTCTATTTCAAATAGTCTTAATTTCATCATACAAAACAATTCTTAAGTTCTATCTCCATTAGTGTTACACTTCTTAATTCTAATTGGTTGCTTCTCCTCTCATTCATTGAATTTATTACCTTACTATTTTTAGGATTTTCCCCTCCACTTAGTGAACTATGTGTAACCTCCTGTATCCATATTCTCATATCTGATGCTCTTCTACTCGAGCCTCTCTCTTACCCAAAAACCTCTTAAATGAGTATATATTCTCTCTTAACAATATTCCTCTCCTGTAAGCCCCCAACTATCAATAAATTCACAATTGAAACACAACCTAATGGGCCTCCACTTGGAAATATGATTATGATTTGGCCTTTTACCCAACCAAGATCATGCTACGGTCAAACCCAACCATATTTTTATTAATTAATTGCAGTTCTTTTTTTTGTCTCATTTCCCACCAACAATAATTCATCACTCTAGTTGGAGAACCTTCATCTTTTGTTTTGTTTTCACCATTGTTTCAATAAAATGGATAAATTAAAAAGTTAGTATATCTAGTTCTCCCTAGAAATAACTAATATAAATATCACATTTAAAAGGTGAGAGTAGTGCAAACCTCTTATAGAATATGATATCAATTTTGGATTCATAAATATATCAGCGAATGTCCAAATTAAACAAATTCAACCACAAACAACAAATTTTTTTGTTTGAATGAGTAGACTATGGTACACATGAATGTTCAACACAGGGATTGTACTCTACCAATGATTCTTCTAGTGCATCGACAATGCTTAAAATTCCTCCAGTAAGCCTCCCGAATGAACAATAACAGTAAACTAACAGCGTAGGAAATTCCTCTAGAGAACCTCCCTAATGAAAAATAATATTAAACTAACAACGTATGCAAATTTTGTATAGATTACAAAGGAGAACATAGAAGATGATCCTAAAACTAGGCTAAAGCCTTGTAGTATTCCACTATTCAATCACAATAGATATTTATTTATTATCATTCTCCCATAAACTAAGGAATTTGAAATAAAAATATATATTATTCAGAGATCCTCGTAGTATTCCACTATTCAATCACAAAAAATATTTATTTATTATCATTCTCCCATAAACTAAGGCATTTGCAATAAATGAATTTAATATTTTATTGAATATTGTTTTTACAGGGATCAAAAGACTCATTAAGCACGGTTAAAAAATGGACATTATGCATAGATGTTTCTTGTTATCCCAATCTATGGTGAGCATTGATTAATTATGTGCTATGAAATATTGTGATGCACAAAGTCCTCCAAAGGAAAATGAATATACCTGGAAGAACAACAAACAATGAAGCATATTATATTGCATTCATAGAAGGATTATGAAAAACTAGGGAGTATGGATCTAAGGGAATTGTAGTTTTCACCAATTCTGAACTTGTGTGCAAACAAATGAAAGGTGTGTACCAAGTTAAAAAGGAGAGGTTAAAACAGCTGCATGGAGAAGCAAAAAATATTGTTAGACAATTTCAATCATTTATCATAAGACATTGTGCAAATGTTAATACAATGTCTAGTGATATATTGTATGGGGTGATGCCAATTCAAGATTTGTCTCTGAAAGGTGAATTAGTGTTAAGAATCTTTCCATTAAAATTTATTGATGGACACTGTAAGATATATTTGATATGTGTGTTTTTAGTTATAAATCTGTTGGTTTTCATGACCAAGTGTTTTTCTCAGTTCTATACAAAGAGTGCCCCCACTATGTAAGCACAACTTGGTGAACTTGACAAGTTTTAGAAAACTTTGTATTTAATTTTCAAAATGTGTGTGCTTCAACATTTGTGTTTTTAGTCTTGAGTATATTTTAAATGAAGAGCTTCCGATAGTTACATTAATTTTCTGAATTCTTTCAGTGTTTTTAACGAGCAATTTTAAGATCTTGAAATGCATGATGTAATTTAAAGGGTTACATCAATTAAATTCATGATGTAACTTCAAGGGTTATATCAATTTAATAAATTCTTGATATTTTTAAATTGAAATTTCAATATTTTTAAATGCATGAGGTAAATTCAAGGGTTACAACAATTTTTTGAATTCTTGATCTTCTTAAATATAAATTTTAAAAGGAATTGTAAATGCACGAGGTAAGATTTTAAAGATCATGTACCTACACACACACAGATATATATATATATATATATATATAGTGTGTGTGTGTGTGTGTGTGTGTGTGCATTTACTTAAATCATAAATAGTATAATCATATGTATGTATACATATATATTGAATTTATTTTCTATTCTTTTTTAGAAGCTCCACTCACTATGTCATCGCGTTAGGGTGGTCAACAGGCTCAATCAACTCATGTACTTGGACATGATATTGCTCAACCATCTCCATGTGGGCATAATGATGCTCATATATAGGGTGAAATGTTGCTTGAAGTAGACATAAGTGAAGCTAGGAATTTCAAGAAGAAGGCCATACACCAAATTCCAATTATCCATCTGATATTCCTGATGAGATTCATTGGGAAACAAACCTCCAACAATGTACATTACAAAGGTGAAAATTTCATTATTCAAAATTGAGGAAATATCTTGGGAGTTTGGATCTCCTCGCAAAGAGTCGAGAAAGCTTAGAAATAGTTGTGCACTATCTAAGCTGATTTCTTGATATTTACAAGAATCTAGGACCAACCACAAATTTCTTTATAGATATGATGAGGCATAGAAAGGAAGCAGTAATGGTTTCTGATAAATGGGTCGAGGTTAGTAAAAGGGTTACAAAAGAAAATGAAAAATCTATGATTAATTTCAAAGAAGGGCCGAAAAGAAAGATGTTCAAGGTGCAATATTTCAATCACCCTGATATAGACAACCATTTTTACGATATGTTCCTTGCAGCATATGGAAAGTTTCCATGGAATGACGAAGTTCCAATTTATTTTGAAAAAAATAATTATGCAGAATTCTTTTTGGGTATGAAACCCAATTATAATGACATTCCATCTGAATATTATTGTACCGAGAGAGGTTGTTTATGTGATCGTAAGGGAACATTACGTGATACTGAATTTCATCACCCTCTACCACCTTTGGTACGCCAACCTCCTCATCTAGTAAATTGTACATCAGAGATGGATGCCACTTCTCAAATTGGTCAAGAATGAAGTGATGCCATTATAGAAAACATTCAGAGTACATTCACTAGAATTTATATCAGTCTAAATGGACAAAGGGAACGAGCTAATGCACGTGATAATTTTGTATATAAAATAGATGAAAATATAGATAACATAAATATTGAGAAGCTTAAAGCATATGCAAAGGGTTGTCATAATGGTTGGAAAGACCTAATTTTTCAAGAGGAAGAGGTCGTGGGATCGGTATGTGTTAATGGTTAGGGTGGATATTTTAATGTAATTTGCAATGTATACGTTAATGTCGACTCACATACATTTTGTTAGTTTTTTCAAATATAATCTAACAAAAATGTATCATATGTTCACCATTTGTAGTTAACTCATTTGTTGAACGAAAATTTTGATAATATGACAATCCCAGGTTCACGTTCCAATCAAGATATTTTGGGAGATGTTAGTTTTTTTTTAAGAGTTCATGTTGATATAGTTATTATTCTTCTTTTATTATATCGATATTGCGAGGACATATTTTTAAAATAAATAATTATGTATATATAATTAAAAGTTAACATATTCTGATTTCGTCCGATGTTTTTGACATAGTGCCACCCTCTTCCTTCCTAATAGGAAATGTGTCAAATATTCGATTGTCACAAGTATGGAATATTTCACTTATGTTTTGTTATAAATTGAAGTGAAAGTTTCATTAAAAATGTGATAGATTTATCTTATAGTTTTAAAATTTTAAAATTTTAGGTTTGTGGAGACGATTTCCATTCTCCAGTGACTTTAGCGATGGATTCAACAATGGGGATAGGATCATATAAAATTTTTGAAAAAGTCATGTAATCATTTTTTTAATATTGCGAGTTTATGAATTTTCATGTGCTATTTTAATTTTTTTAATATATATGTGTACATCTATTGTACAGGGCATCTAGGTGGGAGAAATGCAGGCGGAACACCACAAGAACTGTGTGGAATTTGAAACTTTAGTTGGTTACATAGATTGAATTGTCTAGACAAACTGAAAAAGTTGATACTTGATTTTTTTAATATTGATCTAGTTTATGCATTTTCATGTGCAATTTTAAATCTTTAATATATATGCATGCACATGTATTGTACAATTTATCTGTGAGGGTGCAATGCATGGAAACCACCATAGGGGAACAATGGAGGGGGAACAACATGAGGTATTGCATGGAATCTGAAACTTTTTATAATTTTGTTTTGATGATTACATTCTTGTTTAATTTTAAAACATTAAAATTTAATTTTAAAGTACAAAATCTTATGTATATATGAAATTACACATGTTGTTGATGGAACCCATGATTCAGATCAGAGCACGAGGAGTTCGATAAATCATATATTTTAGTTAAATTCTCTAAATTGATGAAACTTTTTATTGGACAGACTTTTTATTTTATATCTACTTTTATCATGATATACATTTTGGAAATATTTAAAGTAAAACCCTTTATTATGAATTGATGCATATTTTTATTTGAAAACTTTATAATAATATAATTTTTCGACATATTTTAAATATAAAACTCTTTATTACTAATTTTGGAGTTTATGTACATTTTGCATGGTACAATTTTCATGATGCATGGTTTGATGCTTCAAACTTGGTTTTACATATTTAAGTTGATGAATATGTAGCAATGAAAGTAAATTTTCATTTAGTTGGTACATTTTGCATGATCATTGTTATAATGTTAGTAGATGATTCTTAGGTTTTTCTTAAAGTTGTTTTGTCCCTTGTTATTTAAAATTAATATACTAAAATTGCAAATTACAAAACATGGTACATTTTGCATTTGAATGAATATTATAATTAGGTGTAGATGTCTAAAATAATCATAAAAATTTCATTATAAAATATGGTATGTACATTTTTCATTCATGTATAGAAAGGCTACTATTGATGTCAGTTGATAGTTAACTTTTAATATAAATTTGTTCATGCACAAACACGCCATATAATATTGCATTATAAAACATGGTACAATTTGCATAATGTCTTGAAAATGAATAAGGAACTTGCCCAACGGGTTGAAGCCTTGATGGGACCCCCAAGCCTTGAGCCTTCCTTGATCTTCGATCCATCCTTGATCTTCTTACTTTGATCTTTGATCCATCCTTAAGCCTTGAGAAAAAGTTGAAAAGGTGCATCGCCACGGTACATGTTTGTTCCTATCTTCATTTGATATAGGGCTTCTCACCGAGCTATCAATTATGAGGGAATGAGTTAGAGTAGGGTGTATTACCACTGTAGGGAGTTCTTTGATGATAGTGACTTGCATGAAAGCGCTTCGTCGAAACTTCAACAAGGATGGGCCCAAATAGTTAAGGATACAAATGAGAAAAAAATGGCCCCAAGAAAAAAAGGAGGGGACCAAATAATTTAGCACATGAATAGGAGAAAAAATGGCAACAAGAAAAATAAGGCTGCAAGCAAAAATGGCACCAACCTACGATCCCATTTGATGCTTAAAGGTTTTAAATGTTTAAGCTCATGAATATGTAGCAATGAAAGTAAATTTTCATTTAGTTGGTACATTTTTCATGATAATTTTAATAATGTTGGTAGATGATTCTTAGGTTTTGTTTAAAGTTGTTTTGTCCATTTATTTAAAATTAATCTAGTAAAATTGCAAATTACAAAACATGGTACATTTTTCATTTGGATGAATCTTATAATTTCATGTAGATGTATAAAACAATCATAACTTAAAATTGTATTATAAAATATGGTACATGCACATTTTCATTCATGTATAGAAAGGTTAATATGGATGTGAGTTGATAGTTAACTTTTAAAATAAATTTGTTTGAATGCGCAAACATACTATAAAATTGCATTAGAAAACATGGTAAAATTTACATGATGCATGGTTTTATGCTTAAGGGCTTCACATATTTAAATTCATAAATATGTAGCAATGAAAGTTCATGAATATGTAGCAATGAAAGTAATTTTTCTTTTAGTTGGTACATTTTGCATTCAATCATTCTTATAATGTTAGTAGATGTTTCTTAGGTTTTGTTTAAAGTTGCTTTGTCAAGTTATTTAAAATGAGTCTATTAAAATTTCAAATTACAAAACATGGTACATTTTTCATTTGAATGAATATTTAATTTATTTTAGATGTCTAAAACAATCATAAAAATTGCATTATAAGATATGGTATGTACATTTTGCATTGATGTATAGAAAGGATACTATGAATGTGGGTTGATAGTTAACCTTTAATATAAAGTTGTTCATGCACAAACATGCAATAATATTTCATTATAAAACATGGTACAATTTTTATGATTCATGGTTTGATGCTTAAGGGTTTTACATATTTAAGTTCATGAATATGTAGCAATGAAAGTAAATTTGCATTAAGTTGGTACATTTTGCATGATCATTATTATAATGTTATTTTATTATTCTTAGGTTTTTTTAAAGTTGTTTTGTCAATTTATTTAAAATGAATCTTGTAAAATTTCAAATTACAAAACATGGTACATTTCTCATTTGAATGAATCTTATAATTTGGTGTAGATATCTAAAATAATCATAAATTAAAATTTCATTATAAAATATGGTGTGTGCATTTTGCATTCATGTGTTCAAAGACCACTATGGATGTCGGTTGTTAGTTAAATTTTAATATAAAGTTATTTGAATGCACAAACATACTAGATAAATCTGCATTATAAAACATGACCCGCAATTTGCACGATGCTAGGTTTGATGCTTTTAAAGGTTTTACTTATTTAAGTTCATGAATATGTAGCAATGAAAGTAAATTTTCATTTAATTGGTACATTTTTTATTAAATCATTCTTATAATGTTAGTAGATGATTCTTAGGTTTTGTTTAAAGTTGTTTTGTCAAATTATTTAAAATGAATCTAGTAAAATTGGAAATTACAAAACATGAAACATTTTATAGTTGAATGAATCTTATAATTTGCTGAAGATTCCTAAAACAATCATAACCTAGAATTTCATTAGAAAATATGGTATTTACATTTTTCATTCATGTATAGAAAGGCTAATACATTTTTCATTCATGTATGAAATCATTTAAGACCAGAGAATGTATACATATAAATTTACTACCATGCATGCAAACATAATATCAGTAGAATCAAATCCTTAATACACCTACATAATAGGAAGTATAAATATAAATTTGTAACTCAATACAATACCGAATGAGCATCACTTTCACAACATCACATTCTTAAGAATGTACAACCTACGAGTGCACAAAAAAAGGCTAACAATGTAATTTAACTATAAGTTCTCAAAGATGAATCCAAGGAAAAGAAATTGTTGGATAGTTGAATTAAAAAAATTCTAATGGAATGCCATCCTCAATGATTCATTCATGTTTAGCTTTAGACATTCTCCATTTTTTAACTTTGATTTTTTTCATTGAACTTCTATCAACATTATGCACACTGAACAGCAAGTGACTAGATTGACAACTTATGACATCAGGTTGATAGTATTGAAAGTAAACATTACTCTCAGTTTGATGAGTTTCTTGGAAAATCTAACCTTTTAGTATAATAGACTGTCTTTCATATATAAAATTGTTATCATCATAGTGTTCCAATAACTTCATCTTTCATTCAGTGCACCACATCAAATAATACTTGACATTTTCTATGTTGTTAATGGGTGCAACTACAACAAAAACATCTCCTACGTAACAAAGCAAGTGCAAATTCATATCATAATTAATATGAAATTAACCGTATCAACATGGACTTGATTTTATTATCTATTTCTAGATCGCTATATTTTAACTATTCTCTAGATACTTATACATAAGGATTTTAAAAACATAAAACATGTATATATCCTTTGAAATAAATTGAAATGTTACCTTCTCTAACAAGATCATAAGCTTGATCAACTTCAAATGATACTATAGTCTCCTATGATTCCATCTCTTTGATGCTTGCAATTGACATTTTACCCTTTGTATTTAGTTTTGTATGTTCCCAAGCTTTTACATACATATTGTTTTCACAAACATCATTGGATTATGTGTCCTCTATGCAAGCAGGACAAAAAAAAGAATATTTTCTTTTATCAAATGCAAACACATTTTGGTAATCCTTTGTTTTAATTGAATGGAAAATTCAATTCCCTTTTACTATTTCAACTTCATATGTAACCGTTCTATCTGCATCTTAGACTCCAATATGCCAAAACAATCTATAGTAAATTCAAACAAGAATTTAAATATGTTATTTAAAATACAATTTATATATCAAAGATAATCATCATGATATTGTTTAAAGTATATAATCTATAAATGTTTAAAATTAGAAAATTAAAAAAACTTATCATATATTAAAACTATACACAAGTTAATTTATATATATGTACATACCTCTGTGTCGCCCTTGATGGGTTAGTCTCATGGCTTAGTGCAACTATGCACCATTGAACAACTTGTTTAGCTAACACAAGTTGGTTTGTAGAGTGTTACATTTCATATCTTCGAAGTGCTCATTTTATACATGCCCCTGCACCATCATGTTCTCATTTTCCATGACTAGTCTCAAAGAAATTCCAACAATGTTTAATGCGGGTTTTCTTATGAAGACAACACAACTGAAAGAATGATTGTGAATATCTATTAACTTGTGCATCAATCTTACCATATCAAATTTTCATTGAATTTTATTCCATGACCTTTCAATAAGTCATAAAAATTATGAAAACAATGTTGTACAAAATGTGTATCATGTGTACGATCATCGCTGATATAAAAGTGATATTCTTTAATAAAATGTCGATTCTCACTGGTTCTTTCTATATGATCAAAATTTTGTTCAACATGTCTATATAGAATATGGACAAGCATAGAGGCTTGGTCAGAATGCTAATATTTACTTTTTATTTCCTTTTGTTCAACAAATGAGTAATTCTTGCAAAATCAACCATTGACAAAATGGTCCGTGGTGGAAAATTTTCATAGGATATTTTGAATTGATGATCCTACCATTGAGCTCTATGTGAATGCTTAGTGTATTTATAAATTTCTATCTCAAATTTCTTCAAAAACTATATCACAAAAATTTATTCTTGTAAATTAATCCTTTTAGAACTTGTACTACTACTTAAACTAATCGATGTATGGATATATCCATATCTCTTCCATTTCGCTTTTAGGTGGGAAAATAAATGATCATTTATTTCAATAGAATATTTTTTGTCAAATAAAGTCAAATTTCCACAATGATCACATTTTTTACCAGCAACACATTTCTTTTGGTAAAATAATTCATGACCTTCTCTTGCACATAGAATTTCAAATATGAAATCATGGATAGTGGAAGGAGGAGATGAGTTTTTCCAAAATGTTTTACCAACATTAAGGAAGGTGTCATAATATAATTGAAATTTCACATGATAATGACAACAACAAGTGTCACGTACAATGATAGGTTTAACATACCATGGTATTTGTTCCACAAAAGTACTAACTGAGACATTAATTCCATAATTCTCTTCTACGAACTTATTGAACAAATCTATCTTAGTGGTTTCAAATATATGTTTTGCATGTTGTCCATATTGATTTTGTGTTATTCTTCCCTACATCACATCCCTTGATTTTGGTGGAACACTTGAATTTTTCATCTGATATTCATATATTATTTTTTTAACATCTTCTCCAAATCTATCTCTATGTGGTTGACTACCAATAACTGTCTAACAATAAAGCTCATCATTTACATCTATTTGCAATCGAAATTTCCTATGTTTATGCAATGTTTTTCTTGAGGTCCCTAATTATTTTGTGATATATTTTATGAAATGATTTCCTTTAGTACTTGATGAAACCACTTCTGTTTGTATTTCTCTACGTGCATCTATATCACTTTTCCCACTAGATATTCCGATTGATTTTAGAGCACTATTTATATTTTGAATCAAATTTTCCTTTTCCTTTTTATCTTTTATTGATTTTTGAATACCCAATAGAGTTCTAGCTTCTTTTAGTTTCATTCATGTTAAGGGACCTCTCAAAATTTGAGATTGAACTGACACATTTTCATCTTTGAAGAACTTATCAATAATGAGCTTCACACGATATCGTATAATATGGTCAACATTTTTATCTTCATATGTGTTAGAGTCAACATTTTCTAACATCTCATCATCGACATTGATTTCATCTGTACATTTGAGAATTAAATGTAAATGGGTATAAATATTAATTAAATAATAAAATAAAAAATAGAGTTTGAATGAAATTAATAAATATGTATAATTTCAATAATACACATGATGTATATATATCTACCTAATGGTGATTCAACTTCTTCACTTGAATCTCTTTCAACATCTTCAACATCATCAATCATTGGTTCATTGTCTTTTTCACTCCGTTTTTCAACATTTTCAATCTCGTTGTTAATGTTATGAGGAATATCTCTCTCTCTTTACATTGCAAAATATTTTCAAATTAGTTCCTCAAATAAAAATCAAATTTCACAATACACTAGTTAAATTTTAAATGTCATTTATAATATTTACATTTACATGCATCCTTCAACTTCTAGTTGAGATTGATTTTCCCTTTCAATATTTAAGCGTTATTCCTTCTTTCTCTTGTAATAGTTTCTCAAGTATTCTCTATGATCCTCAATGTCTCTCATTCTATCATATTTTCTCTTGCAATTTCTTTGATTTCCCATGATAATTCAATCTTTGTAGATTTTTAAAATCCAACCCAAAAATGTCAATTTCAAAATCATGCAAAAAAAAACTCACTTTCAAAATTTAGAACAAAAAATTTGCTTTAAAAATTCAGCACAAAAGACTTACATTAAAAAAAACTCACTTTAAAAATTCACCCCAAAAGACGTACTTTAAAACTTAAGCCCAAAAAACTCACTTTAAAAATTTAGCCCAAAAAATTTCCTTTAAAAAGTCAGCTGAAAATATATAGTTCAAAAGCTCAATCCAAATGATGAAGGAGTGCAAAAATAATTTTATGACTTCATTTATTTATATCATATGAGCGAAATGTTTGTTTTGGAGGGTTGCATCATTTCATTTTTGTGGCTGACAGAAAATATAGACACGGTCATCGATGACAATCACAAGTTTGGTTGAATGTACTTTTAGTTTGGTTGAACTACTTTAACATACAACTTGGCAACAAACCGGCTTTGATCACCTTTATCCAACTTCAGAATGGCTAAACCCCATAAAATTTGGCAAATTTACTTTCAAAAGCAATACCAACATTGCATAATTGAATCTACTTTCAGTAGATATAAATTTTATGGAATTTTGTAGATATGTGCTACTTTTAATTAATTTTCTAATAAAATGTATGTAAAACATTTCTGAAGGCCTTATGATTCAATGAAATCAAAATTTTGTATCTTCCAAAATACATTGTACAATTATATAAAAAAATTATGACTCATTACATTGGTTCATATTTTGTAATCGGTAGTTTTTAGATTTTTATTTTTTAATTGATATGTTGAGAAACTTGATGCTATGCTAAACATATTCAAAATCTGTAGTTTTTTCATATTCGTTCAATTCAAAAAATTCTAGTAATTATGATGTGCATCAGTTCTCTTCGTAAATATAACAATATCGAAGTACAATTTGTCTAGATTGTTGCAACACATTTTTTTTTCAAAAATGACATGTTAACAAAGAATACACTGGTGCCAAAAAATATGAATTTTTATGAATCCCTTGATTTTTAAAGAACACAAACTCAAACAACTACTAATTTGACATATCAAATATGAATAAAAAAATTCTAAAAAATAGGTAATAGAAAGATAATAAAATATCTAACAAGTTTTCCTTTTATGGTAAAATGAAATTCTAAACTGAAGAATTGCTTTCACTTGCCAAAATTTAAATAACTTTTAAAAATGATATTTTTTTTCTCAAAAAACCGTAAAAAGTGTAACCCAACTTCACATTTCCACCATGTGTCGTACTAATCTGCACTGACTTGTGAGATTTGATAGCCTCCCCTAAGATACACTGAGGTATGAGTTTGATTACATCATCTATTTGGTTTATCTAACCTAATAAGTTTACAAGTTGTTTGATTGTTTGATTAAGTGCATGATATGAGCATGTGTCTATAACATTGCATGAAGGAATGATCTTGTTTTATGATGGATGTACTAAATCAATATGTGCTAAGATGATTGATATATACTTGAGTGTATGTGGGTGCTAATTGTAACATTATGATTTGTGATTGTGAGTTGTTTATGACATGGTTGTTATTCTTGGTAAAGGATGATTCCAGATTAATAGACATGATGTCCTGATCTTTGGAAGTTTTTATCGACATGTGTGAATAGTTGCAGGGAAACATGCATGGTATTAGCATGACAAGGTAACAGTTGAATTTCTTATATAAGTAACAATATGGTTATTGATAGTACATAGTAAGAGTCGATTGCAGTAAGGAAAAAGGTAAAAGAAAGGAATTGGGTATGAATTTCTTTAGCTATGTTTGGAAACCGCAATTCCAAATGAATGAGTGCTTTGCATGAATACATGAATTATTCTTAACCTTTTTTTTGTATAACAGTATGTGGATATGTACTATATTAATGAACATGTATTTGACAGGTATGACCATTAGTTTTCAATTATGGCTAGATTCATTAAGCAATTAGAGTCCCTTGAGAGATGATATATGTATGTGTTCAATTACAGATGAATGTGTTAGGTACAACAAGGTAAGGTAAGTAGTATATTGTTATGTTTATTTATGCATTGAAAATTATGTGTTTAGGGAAATATGTTGCAAGAAATTCCATGGCAAAGAGATTGTCATGAAACATTAAAGAAGGATCAGGTTAAGCTTTCCATTGGAATTATTGGGAACCCATGTGGATTAAGTCATGGTGTGTGTTGGAAGTTTTGTGTTTTTGGTGCTTTGTGATTTTTTTGGGCTTGATTTGTAGTTTTGTATATGTCTGGTGCATGGCCATGCCACTTTGTTGTGGTGTAGTACTGTTATTGGTTTTCATGGATTTCCTCTTTTTTTTAATAAATTCTTTCAGATTAATCACATCATGAGTTTTTGGTCGACTTTTCGAGCCATCTAATGTGGTTAATCATCAGGGCAAAGGTGAAAAAATTAGTCAGTCAAAATGTTTAAATACCAAGGATGCATCTGTTCCAGAGTTAGCTGTCAGGAAATAGCTGTTATGAATTAGCCATTAAAAAATTAGTTGAATAAATTTATTATTATTTTGTTATGTTTTATTTTAATTTATTAATATTTTCAATTAAAATAAGATTGAATTCAAAATTTTTGGAGTCTTCATGACTACACGTATATAGTTGCTTTTTGGTAATAATGTTTCTTCTCTATTCTCTCTTTTTTATTCCTGGTTGTTTTTACCCTAGGACTACTTGTACTCACGACCTACAATGAATACTGGTTTTAGGTATGCATGAAGCTAGGTTAATCTCATACAATTCCAAAGTCAAAAGTCATGCTTCCCATCTCTCACTCCCAACTTCTCTACTATAGGTCTGTCTTCACCACATTTCTTCTTGGGTTCTTGCTATAATCTTCAAGGCCCAGTGGAATGTATTTAACGTACCCCTCGTAATTCTCAGTATAGAGAGTGACTGTTATTGGCCTCATCATCTAGAGGCAATAGAATTAGTGAATTTTTTTGCTATGTTAATGGCATAGAAGTCACAAATGCGGCCTATGGCCTTTTACGTATTTTGATTTCAGTAATATATATTTTTTTGTTTTGTCAAAATTATAAAATTTTCATGGCTTTGTACCTACTTTTCTCATTAGTACTGTGTATCTAACATATTCTACTGTAAAACTCATGAAGGTTTTTCCACTAGCATTTCTACATCCTTTTGAAATGAATTGACTCTATCCTTTAAAGTTATCAGTTTTATTTAATAGATTCTATTGAAGAATTTACAATACATGTCTCGTGTTAACATTCCAATGCCATAGTGTTTGTAGAATTTGTTTCTTTGTCTTCTTTTTAACCGGAAAATATAAGTTATGATTATTCCGATGGACTATGTTCACTTCTACTGGAATATAATTTCGTTTCTAAATTTATACTATATTCATGCTTTGTTTCCACATGTTTCTTTCATTCTGGAACTGTTTCACCCAAAATGATATATATATATATATATATATATATATATATATATATATATATATATATATATATATATATATATATATATATATATATATATATATATATATATATATATATATATATATATATATATCTATCTATATTGTTTCTATTCATTTTCATAAGAAAACCTAATTGTAAAATTCCGTAGTTTTAGTATTAGATATGTATTATTCCTTATAATAATGTTGTACTTTAGTTCATATGTATGCAATATTTCCTAGGTAGAGACTTTTCGTTTAAATTTTATTTTATTTTTTGACCTAAGAGGCTGCATCTCTTAGATATTTGAGTCAGTTTCCAATCACCAATATTAACCACCAGAGCACGAGCTCTATCCTTCCATGCTCTCAATCATATACAATCTCCTTAGTTAATGTTCAAGAGTGGTGTTTACTGAATTTTATTATATGTTACTGAATACTATAAGTATATAAACTATTTTTTCTTGCTATCTGAGAATTTTACCCTACACGAACATGATTACATGTATATAAGATAGCAACTATATGTTTCCTAACTTTTCCTTAGCATTACAACTTACACTTGTTAGTTCAGTTTGTGTATTGCATGTCAGATATGCATGGTTATTCCTAATGATTACCTACAAAGGTGTGCGCCCAATTAATTTAAACATAATCACCACAACCCTTTCTTCCTTACAAAATTTCTATAATATTTCATACAATAATAAAAGGGATACATCACCACAATTAACTAAACACAACCCAATTTAAAATATGCACATGGATTTTTTTCTGAGTTTTCTCTCATAATGTTGCATGTGTTCTACCATATGTGTGGAATATTACTAAAATTATTAGGTTTAAAGATAATATCAGTACATGCAAACATATTCCTTACAAAATTTCTATAGTATTGCATACAATAATAAAAGGGCTACATTACCACAATTAACTAACCACAACCCAGTTTAAAATATGCCCATGGTTTTTCTTTTCTGAGTTTTCTCCCATAATATTGCATTGTTCTACCATATGTGTGGAATTTTACTAACATTATTAGGGTTAGAGATAATATCAATACATGAAAACATATTGTTTCCTACATCAGTCAGTACTACCTAAGAATATGTAAATCCTTAGTAACTAGAATAAAATATCTATATGAATAACTAAAATACCCCCATACATAGTTAGTTTATGCGATCTATAAAGCTATAGAAAACCATAATAAAATATCATTATGCACAAACAAATATCATCATGCATAATTTTCTTGACATCGATTAGTAAGGTTATACAATCTATAAATCGATATTAATCAGAATCAATTATCATCCAACAATAATTTCATCCATGGAAAACTACTCAGGTTGAGAGCACATCCACCCAACCTTGAACTACCACCATTAGTTCCCCCTGAGATAAGTCTTTCTTTCCTTTCACATCAAGAACCCCCTGATTTTTAAGTGGTGTATTTTTTATAAGATTTCCTTCCCTAGCAGATTTTAGCAATGTCCTATTTTTTGGGTATGCCAACACACTTTCCTAGGATTTTTTGTTTTGTTTTTCTTTTTTTTTATTTAATGTTTATTTTCCTTGTTCCTTAAATCTTTCATTGCTCTCCCATCATATTGAATCCTGTCTATTTCCTCCTAGGGATTTTTAGGAGATATTTAAGTGGAGATTTATCGTATATTTAACCACCAATAATTATTTCCCATATTGCCAAGAATCTTCTAACTCTAGTGCTTCTTTGCTAAGTAATTTCCATCATGTTATTTAATAATAATAATATATCAATTTTATCACACTAATTTTATTGATTTCATTAATTCACAAATCTAACATGACTTTCCTACTCATCTAGACTAAAAACAGTCAAAGTCTAAAAATAACAATTCATAACATAGAAGATAGAGGATTAATACATGTTCCCCACCTTTTTATTTTACACCATCCTTGGTGTTCATTTTCCAATGACCTTCCTTCTAGAACAGTCCTAGAAAAGCCTCCTACATTCCATTCTCCACCTCCCAAGTGGCCTCCTCGGGTGTAAATTCCTTCCATTGAAATTTAACCTGAGTGATGGCTCGATTCCAAAGCAATGTATATCTATAATCTAATATGTGAAGTGGTTATGCTAGGAAATATTCTTTTGGTTCCACCCTTATGAGGTTCCGACCAATTATATGAGCATTATCGGACATTTTTTTTTTAACAAAGATACATGAAAAACATAACATACTTTTATATGGCTCAGCAATGGCAACTGATATGCTATTGGCCTCACTCTGTCCAGAGTCTAGAAAGGCCCAGAGAATGGTGGAGATAATTTCGTATAGGTTCTCATTCTTAAGGTGATTTTCCTCGATTTAACTCTTAGCTATACATGATCTCCAACCCTAAATTCCTTGTGGATCCTCTTTTTATCAGCATAACTTTTCTGTCTATCCTATGTAATTTTTATGTTTAGTCTAATTTTCTGCACCACTTGTTCCATTTCTTTTAATGCATCTAATCCCAAGATTATCCTTTTTGGATTCTTGGAATTATCTAGATGGCTTGAGGCATTTGTTATGTCGGCATTGATGTCAACCAGACTTGCATTCAGGCAAAGAATTCACAACCATTTCTTAGGTAGAAGATGGTCCCAAAGACTACATCGGACCCTCTCCATTGGAAAGTATTCTGAATGAGATTTTAAACAATATGTTGAAGTCTGCAAATGGCCTCCTTGATGAAAATTTATGGACTACTGACGTGAGGGTCTTGAATTCCTAAGTGGGACGAAACATCAGAGGCAACTGAAATATCAGGACCTGAAATTTCAGAGGTCAACAGGTCATAAGGGATCAATATTAGAGGTTGGAGGCTTGGGACCTCAATGGTTTATTTAAAAGGGGACCCAAATTGACATGAAGGCCCGATACCTCAGAGGGATGGTCATATTGGAAGTAGGTCAAAACATCTGCAAGAAAGGACATATGGCAGCATATTGGGACCTCAGAGCCTAGAAATTTTGGAGATTAGGACCTCGTAACTTCTTAACAGCGTAAGTATTTTAAAAGTGTCGAAGTTGTGAGGTGGAGGACTAACCAAGGAATTCGTTGAAAAAACAAGAACTGATTGACCCTTTTCTCTTTGCTCTAATAGACACATGGGAGAAGCTCATTTTCCCTAGGGAGTTGACATGGAAGTTGACCTTAGCATGACGTGCTTGTATGATGGACATGTGGCAGTTTGATTTGATATATTTGGTTTCCTAATGGGGAAAATTGAGATGACATGTGTCATCGCTAAGGACGTGCCACATGGAGTGATGAAAATAACATGAGATCATCTCGGAGGTCGACATTTTAGAGAAAGGAGACATCATAACTTTGTTATATAAGATTTTTAGAAATTTTATAATGGAAGGGGCTCTGATGGTGTTGGCACATGGTTATAGATACCCATAGAACCAAGGGGATAAAAGGAAGACACAACACTTGAGTGCTATGAGTATTTTGGAGGTCGAAATTTCTGAACTCCTCTAAAATTAATTTATGAGAAAGCTTTGATATGCAGAAGCTCTAAAATGTTGGCACTTTGTCAAGGAAACCCTAAAGTAACCAAGGGAAGAATACAAAATACAAAGGGAGATAGGCCCTAAAGGATAGAAAGGACTTAGCACCTAAAAGCTAAGTCGTCGGTAATAACATCGAGTCCCATGGAGGAAAAACAATAAAGGGCTAAGTAGAGGGATCTAAAAGAAATCGGGACTTTGTAATTTCATATGGTAAGTTCAATAAAAATTACGATATGCAAGGGCTCCGATATAACACTAAAGTGGTATGATAAGTCATACGTCACATCTCTTGGTACCACAATGAAAGAAAAAATGATAAGGGCTAATCTCCAAGGGTATAAAGGCATCGACATTATGATATTTCATAACATTTTTTTAATATAAGTTGCGATGAGTTATGGCTCCAATACACATGTAAAGAGTGTTAAAGAATGAATGGGTCAATAACTGCTGATTAAATGTGTGTAGATAGGTTCCTTGATGAAGTTAATGGTAATTATAGAAATAGCTTGGTCAAGGCAATGAGGACCATGATTCTTAGGGAAGAACTGCTAGGCTGGTATTGATGTTATAAGAAATCCATGTCCTATTTCCCATTCACGTCTTATAATCTTAAATGAGGAATAAATAAATAATTCCAAATTACAGTCAAGTTTTGCAAGCCATTAACAATCATGGGAAACCTCTTTGGATTGCAAAGGTGTACTAACATTAAATTCTCATCATGGAGATCACATAGAGTGTTGGTGAAACGCATAATAGCCCATTCTATTATTTAATGTAGTGGAAGAATTCTAGACTCAGATCCAACAAGGGTTGGATGAGTGATAAAGTGGTACACTAGGGAGTGTGGAAACAAGTAGTAGAGGCAACATCGTGCAAAGTGAAGCAAAGGATCAAAACTAGTGATTTCCATCAAGCAAAGTGGGGAAGAGAGTGTTGTTGCATGAGCTCAAGAGGGAGAGCAGAGTGCGTGTGAGATGAGCAACTAATGCAAGTGTTTAACTTGAGAAGAGTATTGCAGAGAGCATGTGAGATAGAAGGAAAAATGCAAAGAATAGGTAGTTTTTTTGTGAGGCCAAGAGAGCCCATGGAACAATAGAGGACCTAGAGTAGAAATATGTTTCTACAGTAATTTAGATTGGCATTTTTTTGTACTTGTCTGTGCCTTTGTTTTCAGTTTAAAAATTGTATGAAAAGTATAATAGTGGTTAGAGAAGGTGGTGTCCTAAATTCATAACATGTTGGAGCCTCTTGGAAAGTAAGTGCTTCCTATCCTAAGGGGGTCAGTTCCTCCTATGAGTGGATGCCCACAAAAACACTGATGTAATTAAGCAGGCGCTTAATTTATATCATAACATAAAACATATTTTCGGTTTTTCTCTTTGGGTTTCCATGTGAAATTACTGGTGTCAATATGTATATGTTTCTCAAGTTATGGATTGTATGTACATATGAATTTCTCATCTTGCTTCTCATTTGTATTATGTAAAAATTATCTCATAAGTAACAAATTGTAGAGGAAATAACTAAATACATATTCATCAAAAAAATTTAGAAGCTAACTATTAAACATTCACCCCCCCAATAATTCGTTATTCCAACAATTGGTATTAGAGGCAAGTTCCTTCAGGAACAACATAAGCACTGGAAGGTAGATCCATAAGGAATTATGTATAAGCAATAGAGTCAAGAGATTTACTCAAGAAAAATACCATTCTTTGGTGGTACAAACTAGGCCTTCTGGAATGTTAACATGGAAGCCTATCTTATGTCCCTAGGAATAGATGTTTGGAGCTCTTTACTAATAGATTATTATGTCCTTGATGTCCCTCTCACTATGTAGATGGTAAAAGATTGTATGGAAATAATGCTAAAGTGAAGGATTCCATTCTTTTTGGCCTTATTAAATTTGAACTTGTAAAGGTTATGCATTATAAGTATGCCAAGGAATTGTGGGTGAAGCTCAATTAGAGTCATGATGAAGATGACAAAGTCAAGCAGCCCAAACTTCAAACCTTTAGAGTGAGGTTTGAAAGTTTAAAAATTAGTGAAGAAGAAATCCTAGCATAATACTTCCTAAGAGTTGATGAAGTAAGAAATATGATTAGAGGACTTGGTGAAGAAGTCAAGGAAGATATGGTTGTTCAAAAAGTCTTAAGATCCCTACCCATGATATTTAATTGCAAAGTCTCAACTATTGAAGAAATGGCTAATTTAAAGGATCTCAAGATGGACCAGTTGCTTGATACTCTCACCACCTATGAGATGAGAGAAGGAACACAAAATTCAGAACCCAAGGAGGCATAGTTCAAAGTGTCCAAGAAGGCCAAGGAGCACAAAGATCATCAAGAATGCTCCAGATGTGAATCTAATCAGGAGGTGGTTAAATTTTCCAAGAAACTGAAGCGTGGCTCAAGAAAATATAAAGGGAAGTTTCCTTTAAATTCTTTGATTGTGGTAGAGTTAGACATTTCTTGTCCAGTTGCCCTTACAAAGAAAGGACCGAAAATGAAGATGATGAGTAATTTAGAAACAAATAATAGAACATCATAAGAAGAAGTTCTATAAGAAAAAGGGGCCCTAATACAAAGAGGATAGTTGAACACCAGAGTCTGATAGTGAAAACTCTTGAGAAGATGATTAAGGAATGTACTTAATTATGGAATTTGGAGTAGACTCGAAGAAACAAAATATTATTGATCTTGAAGATGAAGAATAAGAAGAAGGAATAGTGGATTTTGAGAGGGATCTCATCAGTGCTCTTGATGAAATAACGAAGGAAAATAAAAAGATCAGGAAGCTAAAAGAACAACTGTAACATGCTGAAGTAGGTATGTACAACTCAGACAATGAGGAGTTTGTCTATCAAAAATAATTCTCAAAGAAGCCATTAAAATAAAATATAGTTTAGCGCTTATATTAAAAGAAAAGCAGGGAACATGTGTGAGACTAGAAGAAGATAACATACATTTAAAACAATAGTTGCTTAAGGTGTGGAAGGAAACAATCAAAAAACATGCAAAGACAAAATTATGTCCTTCAAAGTCAAATTTGAAGAAGCTAAGTGAAAGGAAAAAGTTCCTCACGATTGGATCCATGAATGGGAAGAAAATTTTCACAGTCTCGAGGCAAAGTTTGTCTTGAGAGAATGGAGACTAAGAAAGGTTTAAATTAAAAATTTGTAGAAGGCATAAGAAATCTAGAATAGATTCTGTAACACCCCTCCCTTGTGTGCTAAATTATTGTAAACCTAAGCTGAGTTAAAGCTAGGTGTGATATCCTCCTTTGTGTGTTAAATGATTTTAAACCTAAGGTGAGGAAAGCTAGGTGTGATACCATCCTTTGTGGGTTAACCTATTCTAAACCTAAGTTGAGTAAGGCTAGGTGATATGTAATATGAAAAGAAAATGTGTTATTAGATAAATTAATAAAATAAATCACTTGGAGGGTGGAGCACCAAGAGAGAGGTTATTCTTGCCAAATCCCACTGAGGAATGGGATAGAGATGAATCTTTCATGATAAAGCTTCTAGATGTGCTTCTAGATAAGCTTGTATGGCTTAGAGATCGATCAAATGGTTGGGAGATAAAGATCCATCAGATGTAAAAGCTTTGCGGGAGATAAAGGAAAGATTTTATGAGGAAAATCCTCATGGGAGACAAACAAGATATTTTCCTAAAAAGACCTAAGAAAATGGAAAAATCCATAAAAGTGGGATGCCACTAATTGAAAATAAATCATGAAAGAGGGTATTAAATACCTGGGGCATTGATCAATTGACAACAGTTGGTCCTTGGCAAGAACTTTGGCCCAGGGGGAATCAAAGGTGATTCAGGTTTAGGTGGTGATGCTCCTCCCTCCAAGTGAGGTTTTAGTTGGTTGCATATGCATGGATTGTACTGTATGTTGGTTCTTATCTCTATATTTATTTTCCTACTATTGAAATGGTTAGACCATTCAATTCAATAATATAGTAGATAGTTATATTTGAAGGAAAATAATATGCCTTTAACTTATGTGATCATTGTACCTGATAAATCATTTTGGTTCTAAGTCTGAAATCGTGAATCAAGAGCTTCATGTTATTTAATCCATGCCTTAAGGTACTATAAGCTGAGTTGCATCCATTGATGTATTCAAATTTTGTACCTGTATTGCATAAGATATCTATTAATGATTCTATATGTATTCATGTAATTAATATCATTCTTATCCATTTGGATGAATGAAATATTTAATGAATCTAAACGAGATCATCATTTTGTTAGTGAAGGATCGTAGTATGTATTTAATGATATATAAAGTCTCTAGTTTAACATGGTAGATAGTGGTGGTTGCATACGGATCAGATGGTATAATTCCTTTAACGGAATAGTCTATGATGGTCAGATTATCTATTGCATGTATACTCAATAAGGTTCAATTTTCATTCTGTCTGTTGCTTAAGAGTAATCTTTATGATGAAAATGATGGATTCTTATTATGCATGTGTTCTTATTGCATTCCTATGTAGGAGTAGGGTATATTAAGTGGATGAAAACACTTATGAGCCATCTGATTAAAGAGTAGATGTGATGAACATGTTGGATGTGATTATCTGAGTTAATGGGTTTTATAAAGTTTATTCATGCATATGGTAATCAAGACTTATTAGTGTTGAGGCAAGTTATTGACAGGAGATATAGAGGTATGCAGATAAGTTAGGAAGTAATTCCTATATTGCAAATTACTTAGGAGAGAAAAACATGGAAACTTAGCTATATTTTAAAAAAAATTCAAAAGTATTATGGGGTTAGTGGTTATTTTTCCGGGTAGGCCATAGAGGTACGTTATAAATGGTAGTAGAATACAAGTTCAAAATTTTTGGTCTATGGACTAATATGCCTCCGTAAATTATTGTTGGTAGGTTTGATTATAAAACTCCTATGAAAACAATAACCCCAAAACTTGTCTAGAAATTTAAGCACATGGAAATCATAGCACCAAGAGAAATTATGATTTTGTGAAGGAAAATTCAAGTATAAATTTTGGTTTCAAAATATTTAAATGAAAGATGGTTTGTTTTTATGAATATGGTCTTTATTACATAAAGGTTTAAACTGATTAAGAGGCTAAAATTGATTAACTTAAAAGATAAATAAGTTCGCTCTTTTGATACAATGTTACAAGTCAAGATACTTGCCGTAGGAGATAATATATATCAAATTCGATATATATACATATTATCATTTAAAATAATGAGGGTTTGTATGAATTCATTTTTTTATATAACGACATGTTAAGATGTGAATGGAGTTTTCATTGAAGTCCCATGTCTCTAGATTTGGCTGTTATTAACAACTATATGTTTTAACATGAAAATAGTGTATTGTGTCTTGATTAATACTAAATCATCAAGGCATCAAGTATTACTTGGTTGACTCCGTTTTGAAAAAGGTTTGCTGGCTCATAACACTATAACCATGTCTTTGAGGGATGGGAATAGGACCAGAATCACATTTAAATAGATGTATGCATTACCTAAAATGGTGAAGTTGAAAATAAATGCATGAAATAAACAAATATGCGAGGATTGAATAAACACTGCGGAAAGGCAAATGACGAAAGTCAGCCATACAATTTGGGATGGTTTTAAAAAGGTCGAAGAACTTTGACCTTTGGTTAAAAAATAGAACTATACGCTCATGTAAATTTGCTCTAAGATGCAGAGTGCAATAACTGTGAGGGGTGAGTGGGTTGGTTCAGATTTCAAGCATTGGGACCACCTCGAAATCACTTAACTAATCTCTTCCATGACATGCTTTGAGATTGAAAATGAGGTACTCCATGAAAGGTGTTAGGATGGATGCAAATTGTTTTAAAATATCAACACAAATGCAAACAGTGGTTAATTTTAACCTATCATCTCATCTCACCTTGCGCGTGGCTATGTTTGGAATTGGCTATACACTCTAACCATTAATTAAGAACATATTTCCAACCACTGTCGTGGTTAATTCAAAACTGGATGGAAACAAATGAGCATAGTGCTTGTCCCCAACATCCATGGGAAGTCAATCAACATTGTTGAACAATGTTCTTCGAGGATTCTCAAGGAAGCCATAATCTACGAAAATCATGTATGGTGATAATTTGTATTGGGAATCACGATAGGTCTGACCATATCTGAGATTTGGGAAACATCAAGCATATTAAGAATATGGAAAAGGATAAGCCTTGCCAACGTGGAGTGGCAGCTTCCAATTATAATTTTAGAAAAAGGGTCGCATCATTGTGGGTGCTTGCTTTATCACCAAGTTGAAGGTAGGTGTGGTAGGAAAAGCTGGGATTCAATTGATTTCATGCGGTTTATGGTGGGATAAAGATGATAAGATAATGATTATCCCCATGAAAGCATAGACCAGCTTTGCACGGAGTTACAGGATGCTCAGCCTTATCCATGCAATGTTTAAAAGAAAATAAAAGCCCAGAGAAAAGTATTGTTGCTGAATCCCTTTTGATTTTCAGTAGAAAGCCTCTTGGGGCGGCTATAGATCTTATGCTATGAGGAAAAAAATTAGAAAGCATGCCAAAAAAAAAAAATCAGAGAGAAATGACCATCGTACGATGATGTTGTTTCCATGGGAGGATGGAAGAAAGCCCAAAAATCGATTTGTTTCCTTTTGTCGACAATGGGTTCAAGGAGTTAACTAGGGATAACAATTATCCTCACCCTTATTTAGAGTAAACCATCTTGTCCATGCGATACACATAGATAGGGAAAGAAAATATGACTTTTTGGCTTGTGAATATAGCCACGCTACCCATAAAGAAAACCAGTCAAAGCATAACGTGTGATAGTGTGACAGTAATATAGTCTAAGGCTGCTAGTTTGTTTTTTTTTTTTTAATGCGAAATATCACTGTGTTCGAGCAAAAGAAAACAATGGGCTACCTTCCTAGCAAAATTTTTAACGATGTTTCTCTCATTAGATAGGGTACCTATCCGGTGGCGGTAGGATGGTGATTATCTATGGATAAAGATGAATATACATCATATCTTATCTCGGAGTCATGAATGGATAAGAGTGGGAAAGAATAATGTTTATCCATACAGACACTAGTGTGTTAGCACTCCTATCTGTTACAGAAGCACATAAATAATGGAGCTTGGTCTGGAACGAGCTATCTTGACCTCAAGTTGTGAGAGTCGAGCCTAAGTAAGGCCATAAGTAAGAGAATGCTTACCATAGATATCAAATACGGAGGATTGTCTCATTATTCCTATGGAGGTGAAAATGGCGTGAATATCCTTCCTTTGTGGTTCTAATAATTTGACTAAGGTTGATATATACACATATACTTTTCAAATTATAACACGTGGAAGAACTAAACCATCGTGAAACCTCTCAACTATATGACATAGTTGCGGCAAAAGAATGTGAGATAAGGAGGATCGTGCCATCACTTCCAATGTGTGGAGATCAATCATTTAATAATGGTTGTGACAGATACAACATATACGAAGTGTAGGCAGTGGTGATTCGTTTCCTTTCTGAGATTTATTAAACCTAAATGAATATATATATATATATATGTTTGTTTAAAGTACGGTTTGGGAGTCTGTTTTAGATGATGTAAGAAGTAATTCTTATTTCTTAGTTCGCTATTATTAAAATTCACATGAACCTTTATACTGTAAGGTATAAGAATGCAATTAAATAGTTGTCTCATTCAAGGTAGACAACAAACACACTTTTGAGGATTTGTCGTTCAAGGAATTGGGAACATAGGTCATAACTTCACTAATAGGATTTACTATCGTTAGACACAGTCATATACTCCTTCGATGGGCATATTCGTATAGTATTCTAGAGGACATTAGATATTATATTCAATGATAATTCTTCATTCGGTCATGTCTTCTCCCTTAGTGGTTTTTAATGAACTCATAAATTTTAGAGGGAGCAGATAAAGTTTGTTGGATTAAAATGGAAGTAATTTATTTTGTTTATATTAAAGACTTCACCATTCACCATACCATGTAATTAAACTAACCATATAGCACATGAGTCCAATCCATAGAGCATATGATATAAAATTAAATTCCACCATAATATGCGAACTCATGTAAGAATACGTACAACCACAATGAGCAACTTGAGTGTGTCACTTGTGGCCAACCTAGATGTTAGTGTCGTGTTATGAAGTCTTATATTTGGTTCTTCTAGAACATGTAGGCATTGACACCTCTTCTTTAAGTAATACGTTTTCCAACTTATAGTTGTCTCCTAGTAAAAGGAGAATTGTACTCCTGACTTTAGCATGGCAATAGCAATGGTGTTCTACTTAATGTACATGCATATTTTTTTGTGACAACACTAATAAGGTTAATATCCTTAAACCAAAAAGAAGAGTCCCTTATGAAGAAAAAGAAATGTGTCACATACAAGGGAGGACACTTGGTTATAAGTTATTGAACTCAGAAAGTTGCTCATGAGGATCTAAGTAATTATGATTGTGAAGGTTCTTGGCTCATTTTCTGTGGAATTTTTTTGAACATATGTACAGGAACTCATGTTTTAGTCCTCTTCACAGGTCAGATAAATTTAGTCATCGATCAAAGACTCTATTAAATTCCATATCTAATTATTTAAAAGGCATATTTATGATAAACAACTTGGTCCTTGCTAGGGAGAAAGCAATGGCATGGGGTGGTTTTTGTTTGGGAATTATCCATCAAATTTGGGATATTGCATCTTTTCGACATAGAGGTAGTAGGTGTATTGACCAACAAGTTAGGATCAAATTAAACAGTAGAATACTAGCATTGTTGACTACAAAAATTTCTCACCTAATACCTCAAAGGAGGGTTATATAATGGAGGAAGGCCATGGTTGTATCTTGGCTTAATTGTTGTGATAAATATTCCTATGCATTGTCATGAATGGTTAAGTAATCATTAAGATAAACATGTTTGAAGAGGATCATGCTTAATATCCATGCATATTAATGAGTTATATGAATATTCCATGTAAGTACATGTCTGTGCAGTATTTTAGACTTGTAAGCATATTTTATTTAGGAATTGATTGATGATAAAAGGGTCTTGATGTCATGCATCTGATGGGACTCATCATTGGGTAACTATATGGAACTTAATTCGCCTCATAGCTCATTAAAATCAACTCTTGTCACAATTTATTACATGTTTTGATTATATTTTGTTTAATGAGATGAGTCAAAGTGATATATTATGCCTAGTGGACTAATGTGCATTAAATGAATGTTTGTGAGAGGAAATCAGAGAATTTTGGCGAGATTAAAGGCTGAAACTGAAATGGGAAAAGGGAGAGAGATTGTAGGAGGTAAATTCTCCTCATTTACACCTCCATAAATCACACTAGGTCGGAGTACAAGTAGCCAAGTCATCAAAAGGCAGCAGAGCAAGTGATAGTCAAAGAGTTAGTTCATCCCAAGTTTGGGAGCTGAGCCTCTATAGATTTGTGGAAGTCATTGGAGACTTCAGTTGTATAAATAAAGAGACCTAGAGCCTCATTAGGATTCAAATTTTTGTTTTACAAACATTAGTTATCTTTGAGCTCCATACATGTGAAAGACATTGCTATGTAATTTTTTGTTTTGATAATGAGAATGAGCTTTTTCATGATCCAGTACTAAGTTAAACAACATGGCTGAAGCTCTTGGGTTAGGGCACAACCCTAGTAGAAAAGGCTCCTCTTCTTGTATCAGTATGCTTAGATTACATTCATAGATTCATGGTTAAATTTTCCTTAGAAGTATGTCATTACAAGTAGTGTAGATTTTATTAGTTTGCTTCCATTTGTGCTTTACTTCAGCAATAGCTTAGAAGGGATACAATAAACACCAAAAATATTTCAATAGGTTTCTTGGCCTCACTTCTTCCTTCAGGGATCATGATTTGAGGAAAGGACCCCCATACAACCCCAAAAAGACATAATTCTACTTTCTCATAGAATTTAGAGTTCCCTATGCTTAAGATAGAATTTGATCAATTTTCAAGTGTAGGAGTTAGCCATCATTTCTTCCATATTCATTCTTACAGTAGATCTCATCAATGTCTTCATCTTATTATGCAAATTTTCCTCTTGCATGAAGTAAACAACTAGCTCATTAAACTTTGTTTTTCTAGCTGATTGAAATTCCTCTTGTTTAGATGATTTTTGGGCAAATATCATTGTTTGATGCAGTGCAAGTGTTTCAAAAGTAGAGAAATATTTCATAGCAATAAACCTCCTTCCAACTTCATCCATCCATGACCATTCCTCACTCTCACTAAGACCCTCACTAATTTCATCATTCTTCAATGAAAATTCTTCAAGCATGTTGAGCAAATCCAACCGTATCCCAACCTTGTTTTTGAGTTTTGAGTGATCCTAGCAATATTCTAACTCCATTACATCTACCAACCACCTTCCCTAAGCCTTCCATCACCTTCAACACCCATCATTTTTCTCTCGTCTATATCCTGTAGAAACACAGGGAATCTTGTAGGTTCTTAGGACATCCTGTAGGTTTTTTTGTAGTGGCCTATTTTGAGGCCGAATTGAAGAAAATCCTTCAGGAAGCCACGCAAGGTCACCTAAGGGTCTCCCAAACCTTCCAACCATCCACCAACATCCATAACCCACCTGCCACACCACAAAAAGATATTATCTTTCGCACTTGTTTTTCCATAAAAAGAATGAAAAGAAAAAAATAGATTTATTTCAGTCATTTACATGCACAGTAGTAATGTTTAATGTTTTGAACGTCCAGGCTTAGAACAGTATAATTTCATATATTTTAGCTTCGCATTCTTGTAAAGCATAGTTTCTCAGCAGTTAGGTAGGAAATGGTGTGTTTTAGCATTGGATTTTAGTATTTTTCCTTACTGCAGTAGACAAGCTTTCTCCTAGAGAATATTTCTACTTCTTTCATCAGTAATCAATATTCTTCTGAATCCATAGAAGCTTGGATTGAAAACCCTACTGGTCTCTCACCAACTAAACAATTACAAAAGGCAAAACCATCACTTTTACTTGTGTATACAACACTATCACCTCCAAGTTTGTACGAACCCTCGGTTGATAAAGTAAAGCTGGTAGCCCTAGGAGTTGCAACATTCTTGCTACAATATTGGTGCTAACCACTTTTTGGTGCCGTTACCGAGGAGATGTCTGAGTAAAATATGATTACTTCTTTTTTCTTCCATTTCTTATTTCTGATATTCTACTATTAGTTTCATTTCTGCAAAAGTAATTTAGTTTACTTCATTTTCCATTTTACATTCTTTTCTTTCCTTTCCATTCTACAAGTAAGATTTCAATCAAGTAGTTAATTTTTCATTCAGTCAGTAGTTTTCATTCAGTTTGCAATTTCAATTCTGAAATTACTTTCAAAGTTTGAAAAAAAAAACAAAACAAAACAAAAACATTTTTCCATGCCTCGTAGGAATAGGGATAGCTTAGGGAAATTTTTGCCAAATACCCCCACTACTTCAAACAGCCAACCTTCCCTCTTCTTCGGTGGTTGTGAACTAGAGGAACCCTTAGGTGAGAAACTAGACATATTTGAAGAACCTAGAGGGAAAGAAGAATAAGAAGAACCCATTCCTACTAAACCAATGGCTGTAAACATAAATGACAGAGGAAATAGAGAAAGAGTTGATGGTTCCTTCCCCATCACAGAAACCAATGGAGATACTAAGATGAAAAATATAAGCCCCTCTGCCCTTCCTCATTTCCATGGCCTGACCTCAGAAGATCCAGACACTTTCGTTTTTGAGTTTTTTGTCATATGTCAAACCTATGACTACACCAATGATGAGTAGAAGTTGAAACTATTTCCATCCACTCTCAAGGATGCATCTTTGTGTTGGTTCATGGGTTTACCTAGAGATAGCATCACAACTTATGCTTAGATGCAATAAGCCTTGAACAACAACTATCAATACTATCGTAGGTCTAAAGAAATTAAAGAGGCAATTTTTAGGATGACCTTAGGCAATGATGAATCCCTAGAAGATTATGAAGAAAGATTCTAGCTTAGCTAAAAAAGGGCCAGGTGTACACCTCACCCTGAGTCACTAAAGCTAGTCCTGCTTAGAGGAGTAAGGGAAGATATTTTGGATACCCTCAACTTGTTAGCAGGAGGGGACATCTACCAGTTACCCTATGAGGATATCAAGATTGTCTTTAGAAACCATTCTAGGGCAGCTAGGAAAAAGGGTAGGGGTATTCAAACTATGGCCAGTCCATCCTCCTCCAATTCATCCATCAAAGGTGAAATTGGAAACATGCTGGAGAATTTCAAGAGTGAGATGTTGCAAACCCTTGCCCTATAGATGGACACTATGCACATTAAGATCAAACAGGAGGAGGCAGGGATAGCCTTAGCCATTTTCTGCCCTAGATGCACCAGGAGGCACCCTAGGAATGAATTTCCATTGAATTCTATTGAAATCTGCTCAGTCTATGAAGAAAACCACTCCATAGACAAGTGCCCTTCTTTACCTGGAGTAAAAGTTGTATATTGAGTAGATGAAGGGGTAACTGAACAACTCTGCTACATAAACCAAAGGAGACCTCATGGGCCTAGGCCATACTAGCAAGCCATGCAAGGGTCATCCCATGCATATTATAACCCCAACCAGACCACATCCATACCTTCTTGGGGCCCGCCTGCTCATCCTTCCTGGTCTACACCTCCTCCTCGGTCCTTTGCAACTCAGTATCATTCCCAGCTAGCTATCCAGTCATTTCAACAATATGCTCCACCAAAACCTCAGTGGAATGCACCGCCCTAGGGGTGGAGGCCCCCATACAACAATGGTCCATCTTTATTACCTTCACCACTTGCTCAACCACAACTTTTACACTGTGGTCCACCTAAACAACCCTAGATTTGTGCCCAGCCAAATTCAAACTTGAACAGCAGACATGCATAATAAGTATACAGTGGAGAGACATCCTATCCTAGTTATGACGTGGAGATTCAAGAAATCAACCTGAGATCTAGGAGAGTACTCCCGGACAACCAACCTCTATCTCCACCTAGGGAGGTTGATGAGGAAAGAGAGGAAAGAATTCCTAAAGAAAATCCACCACGCTTTCCTGAGAGGGTCTCCCAAACCTTCCAACCATCCACCGGCATCCCTAAGCTACTTGCCACACCACCAAAAGAGATTATCTTTCACACTTGTTTTTCCATAAAAAGAATAAAAAGAAAAAAATAGATTTATTTCTGTCATTTACATGCACAGTAGTAATGTTTGATGTTTTGAACTTCCATGCTTAGGATAGTAGAATTTCATACATGTTAGCTTGGCATTCTTGTAAAGCATAGTTTCTCAGTACTTAGGTAGGAAATGGTGTGTTTTAGCATTGGATTTCAGTCTTTTACCTTACTGCACTAGACAAACTTTCTCCTAGAGTAGATTTCTCTTTCTTTCATCGGTAATCAAGCTTCTTCTGAATCCATAGAAGCCTGGCTTGAAAACCCTAGTGGTCTCTCGCCAATTGAACAATGAAAAAAGGAAGAACCATCACTTTTACTTGTGTATACAGCACTGTCACCTCCAAGTTTGTACGAACCTTGGTTTGATAAAGTAAATTGCTATCCCCAGGAGTTGCAACATTCTTGCTACAATACTGGTGCTCATTAGCATCCATATAAGAGTGAGGCTGAAGAAGGAAATTGAAGGGTATTAGTCTTACTGTCAGGAAAAATCTTATAACTAAAGTTGTTATAGCATGAAATAGGGAGCAAATTCCTTAAAAGTAATGTTGTTCGATTTTGTCTAATATTAATAACAAGTAATGCATATGGGAGGAATATATCATTACTTGAGTGGCACACTTACATATGTTGCCTTCATGAATGCAAGAATAATAATTCTCATAAAAGTAGACTATGATTCTGGTTAGAGATTAAACTATGGTCAGCGTGTTATTAAAACAACCTATAAATGGTATAATTGCTATGAAAATATTATACCAAGGTAAAGGTTTGTATGAAATAATGTTATTATGGTGAGAACATGTTATAGTACAAGACTATATAACTAGTACAAATTGTCTTTCAATTTATCCTTTGATTAATGCATTCATTTAGAATGTGATTTGTTCTTCGGTTGGAAGAAAGTGTGATTAAAGGAACCTAACTTGAATATGTTATTATATACCATGCCCTATGCATATTTCATTGAATATGCATAGTGGGACCTATAAGTATCCTTGAGTATAACAATAACAATGAAAATTAATAAGAAGAACAAATTGTATGTTATGTACCACTGGGTCAATTAAATGGTATCCACCAATCTATTTAAATAGACTCATGTAATACCAAGGGAAATACATATTTACTACCAAGAAATATTGTGAGGTTCCTTTGTTGGGTTGCATTAATAATATGTCTGAATAACATAAGAAATGTGGCATAATCCATATAGGAATTCGTAAAATGGATAATTGATCTTTTAGTTAAGGTGGATTTAATGCTAAAGAGGGGGAGCTAACATGTAAATACCCTGAGGGCGTAATTACCTACAACTAAAAATATGTAGGATTGAAAGTAATAAAACTTTATTATATAAAATCATGAAGGGGAAATGAGATGTTATGCATGATCTAGCGATTATTAAACTATGAGTCTACTTAAGTTGAAAATATGCATAAATACATACTATATTACTGATATTGTGTTACAACCACATGAAATCTGAAAATGGTTTATGCTCGACAAAACTTTCTCTGATTACAGAAATGAGCCATGCTCATACAAATTCCTTGTGAAATGAGAAAAATTGTTTTAATTGTCAGAACAAGATAAAGGAATGTTTGACATGATACTAGCATTGTAGAAAATATGTGGACAAAGTTTTTTGTCATGTAGGTGATACCATGGGAATGGTATGATGGGCTGTAGCACAGATGGTACTATGTACAGTAGTACATATGGTACCCATATGACTACATATGTTAGATGTTGAAATATAATATGTATATCAGTGTGTATAATACACATTGTGTGCAGGTATGCATTAAGACATTGGGTAGATGTCTAGCAGGACAACTGACTGGGGTTGCACAGAAGAAGGAAAATAAGAAGTGGTTTAAGGATAAGCAACCATGGTTATGTTTAGCATACATACGATTACGAAGAATATATATATATATATATATATAATAAACATATATCATGAATATATATAATTTTCTGTGAATTAATCTATTACGACATTGTAGGCATAGTGATGTGGAAAATATGCTAATAGATGTGCTGTATGTAGAAAAATTGCAAGAAGTAGGTGTTTAACAAAGAACACAGAGGCTTGGGAGAATTCCAGAAGAGAACATGCATTCTTCAAATAAAATGAAAAAATAATCACTAGTTTCTTTAGTAATATTAAGTAACAGATTATGATATGTTTCATAGTTAAAATTCCGCATCTACAAATACTAACAAATGGTTTGAAAATAATGTTACAGGTACCTATGAGAGGAGAACACTCCTTGAGATTGATGTAGCTATGGAAGAGCATCATTCCTTGTGACTAATGTATCTATGGAAGAGGAGCACTCTTGGTGACCAATGTAGGTATGGAAGAGGAGCACTCCTCATGACCTATGTACATCGAAAAAATTGCATCAGATGGTAGAGCCATGACAACTGTTATTTCAAAAACTATCTACCTTTGAATGAGGACATGATGCGGTGATACACCGAGGATGGTGTAAAATTTAAGGGGGGAGTATGTAACACCCCTCCCTTGTGTGCTAAATTATTTTAAACCTAAGCTAAGTTAAAGCTAGGTGTTATATCCTCCCTTGTGTGTTAAATGATTGTAAACCTAAGCTCAGGAAAGCTAGGTGTGATACCATCCTTTGTGGGCTAAACTATTCTAAACCTAAGCCGAGGAAAGCTAGGTGATATGTAATATCAAAAGAAAATGTGTTATTAAATAAATTAATAAAATAAATAACTTGGAGGGTAGAGCACCAAGAGAGAGGAGATTCTTTCCAAATCCCATTGTGGAATGGGATAGAGATGAATCTTTCATGATAAAGCTTTTAGATGTGATTCTAGATCAGCTTGGATGGATTGGATATCCATAAGATGGATGGGACATAAATATCCATCGGTTGTAAAATATTTGAGGAATATAAGGCAAGCTTTTATGAGGAAAATCCTCGTGGGAGATAAGGATGAGATTTTCTGAAAAAGAACTAGGAAAATGGAAAAATCCATAAAAGCGGGACGCCGCTAATGGAATCTAAATCATGAAAGAGGGTATTAAATACCTGGTGCATTGATCAATTGAGGACAAATGATCCTTGGCTTGAACTTCTACTCGGGGGAATCAGAGGTGATTCATGGTTGGGTCGTGGTGCTCCTCCCTCCAAGTGAGGTTTTAGTTAGTTGCATATGCCTGGATTGTATTGTATGTTGATTCTTATCTCTATATTTTTTTTCCTACTATTGAAATGGTTAGATCATTCAATTCAATAGTATAGTAGGTAGTTAGCTTCCTTGATTTAATGAAGGAAAATAGTATGCCTTTAACTTATGTGATCATTGTACCTGATAAATCATTTTGGTTCTAAGTCTGAAATCATGAAGCCAGAGCTTCATGTTATTTAATCCACACATTAAGGTACTATAAGATTACTTGCATCCATTGATGTATTCCACTTCTGTATGTGTATTGCATAAGATATCTATTGGCGATTCTATCTATATTCATGTAATTAATCTCATTCTTATGCATATGGATGAATGAAATATCCAATGAATCTAAAGGTGATCATCATTTTGTTAGTGAAGAATCGTAGTATGTATTTAATGCTATATAAAGTCTCTAGTTTAGCATAGCAGATAGTGGTGGATGCATGCAGATCAGATGGTATAATGCCTTTAATAGAATAGTCTATGATGGTCAGATTATCTATTGCATGTATACTCAAGAAGGTTAAATTTGCATTCTACTTGTTTCTTAAGAGTAATCTTTATGATGAAAATGATGGTTTCATATTATGCATGTGTTCTTATTGCATTCCTATGTAGCAGTATGGAATTCTAAGTGGATGAAAACACTTATGAGCAATCTGATTAAAGAGTAGATGTGATGAAGGTGTTGCATGTGATTATCTGAGTTAATTGGTTTTATAAATTTTATGCATGCATATGGTAATCATTATTTATTAGTGTTGAGGCAAGTTATTGACATGAGATATAGAGGCATGCAAAGTAGTTAGGAAGTAATTTCTATCTTTCAAATTATTTAGGAGAGAGTAACATGGAAACTTAGCTATATTTAAAAAAAAATAAAAAATATTATGGGGCTAGGGGTTATCTTTCCGGGTAGGCCATAGAGGTATGTTACAGATTCTAAACATTCAAAAGCCTTAAAAAAAAAATGTCTGAGATACTCAAGAACACAGGAATATTCAATGGGAATGTTAAACCTCAGGTCCGCAAAGCTATGTAAAGAAGGTTCAAGAAATAATCAATCAAGATAAAAGGGTAATAATGCAATGAGTAGATTCTCATTGGAATAATAATTCCATCGGTCCCAAGGAGAAACACCAATGGAGAATGAATCAATCAGCCAGGCAACAAAGGTACCTACATATGCATAATCATAAACCTTCCAACAATAGTTATACTTATTTATTCTACGGTTATTGTTATAAGTGTCACATATTTGGGCATAAGGTTGTTGACTGTAGAAGGATCAACGTTGAAAGAGATGAAAATTATAGATATAATAAGAATTATAATTTTAGATCTCAAAACTCTCCTCTTAGACATCGAAATGATTTCTCTCCCCTCTTAAGTGATGTTAAGTGTTTTAAATGTGATAATTTTTGGCATAGGGAAAATGAATGTAGAAGATGCTTTGAGTACCTATCTAAGACCCAAAATATTTGACAGCTAGTTTCTAAAGAAGATAAAGATAACTGGAAATGAAAAAATGAAAAGAGCATGCAATGTGGACTTTCTCTATCTATACATAATCAAGAGAACAGATGGTATGTGGATAGTATTTGTTAGAAGAATATGACTAAGGATAAGAGTAAATTTTTGTCACTAAAAAAAAAAAGTCAAAGGAAAAAATGCCACTTTTGGAAACAATACCCCAACAAGGGTTAACGGTATAGGCATAGTCAATTTGGATCAAAAGACGAAAGATTAGAATGTGTTGTACGTGGAATGTCTCAAGAAAAACTTTCTTAGTATAAGTAAGATGTGTGATAATGGATTTAATGTGACTTTTCGATCCAAGTACTATGAGATCCAAAATGAAGAAAATGGAAAGCTTGTGGGAAAAGCAGTCAGAACTAACAATAATATATGTGTTTGATGACTCAAGTGTAATTTGTTATTTGAGGAAGTTGAATGAAGCCCGATTTTGACACAAGAGACTTTGTCATATGAATTTTGACACTATGATAAGAGTTAGCAAGCTAGGAGGTATAAGAGTTTGTCCAAGGCTGTCACAACCCGATAATTCAATCGGCAAGTCATGTCAATTTGGTAAGCAGACTAGGATTCATTTCAGGAGAAAGCGTTCTCATCATCTACACCAATGGAGTTGATTCACATGGATATTTGTGAACCAAATTGAGAAAAAAATTAAAGAGGAGAAAGGTATTTTAAGTTTCTCATTGATTATTTTACCAGGGACACTTAGATTGTGCTCTTAAAAGAAAAATCAGAATCATTTAAGCAGTAAAAAAAAAATTAAACCTCAAGTAGGAAATGAGAAAGACTTAAAGATAAAATGTTTAAGATTAGACAAATGAGGAGAATACACTTCAAGAGATTTTGAAGAATTCTGTGAAGAGAAGGCATTAGGAAGCAATTTTTGAGTGGCTATAAATTCACAACAAAATGGAGTAGTTGAGACAAAGATCAGAACAATCCAACAAATGGTTGGGGCCATGTTGGATGAAGCAGATGTATCCCACATCTTCTGGGTAGAAGAAGCACAAACATCATTGTACCTATCAAACATAACTCAGCTCAGGCGTAATAGTGATAAAACTCCTTGTGAGTTGTGGAAGGGAAGGGTTGAATTAATTAAAAACTTCAAGGTGTTTGGGAGAAAATTCTTTATCAAAACGAATGAAAAAAATCCGTGAAATTTTGAATCTCGTGCTGATGAGGGTATATTACTTGGGTACTCTAGTAGAAGTGAAGGAGATAAGTGTTACAACAAGAAGACAAATAGGTTTAAGGATTGAGTTTATTTAATAGTAAATGAAATAGCTTCACAGCTTAAGTCCTCCAAAGGAAATATGAGCTCAGATGGAGAATAAAATTCAAACATGAGGCCCTCATATCAAGAAGAAATGGATTTAGATAATGAATACAAGGAAACAAGCACAAATCCAAGCCCTAAAACACCTTTCAAGTATGTATAGGAACAACATCCTGAGAGTTAGATTCATGGAGATCAAAGACATCGTGTTCAAACTAAGAGGGAACTTGTTGGTAGTTCAAGTCATGTAAATCTTGCTCTGTTGTCTCAAATTGAGCCTAAAAATCTCAGCCAGGCAAGTGAGGAAAAATTTTGGGTGAGAGATGTGAATGGAGAACTTGACCAAATTGAAAAGAATGAAACTTGGGAGCTTGTTCCAAGAACCAACGATAAAAATGTCATTGGAACCAAATGGGTTTTTAAAAACAATCTAAATGATCAGGGGTCAAGTAATTATGAACAAGTCTCGACTGTTATGCAAAGGGTATAACCAGATAGAACGAGTAGAATTTGAAGAAACCTTTGCACTAGTAGAAAGAATGGAAGCTATGAGAATGCTTCTTTCCATTTCCAATCATAAAATATCAAGGTATATCACATGGATGTGAAGTCTTCATTTCTCAATGGAGATCTGGAATAATAGGTTTATAATGAGCAGTTAGAAGAATTCACATTCACTGAAGATGAAGAGTTTGTGTGCAAACTGAAAAGTTCCCTATTTGGACTCAAACAGGCTCCGAGAGCTTGGTACAAAAGACTAGATCGATACCTTTAGCAAACTGGCTTTTAGAAAGCTAATGTAGACAAAAAATTGTAAATCAAGTGTGAAGGCAATCATCTAGTAGTTGTAGTAGTATATGTGGAAAACATAATCTTTCACAGGGACATGGAACGATTGGGACATAAATTCAAAAAATGCATGGAGACAGAGTTTGATATGTCCATGATAAGAGAGTTCTATTTGTTCTTGGTATTGCAAATTTCTTAGTCTCAAAATGGAGTTCTTATCTCCCATCCAAGCACCGAAGAGAAACTCTGAAAAATTTTTGGCTTGAAGATTTCAAGCCAATTAACACACCTATGGTTACAGGCTACAAATGTTGCAAGGACGATGAGATGCCACTCGTAAATTAGACTGAACATAGATCCATGCTATGAAGATTTATGTATCTCACAACTTTGCGACCAAACATCATGCAAGAGGTAGGTCCTGTGGCCAAATTTCAAGCTTTTCCTCATGAAAGTCATGTCATCACTTTCGAAAGGATTTTCAAATATCTTCTAGGTACATCAGATTTTGGACTGTGGTATGCTAAAAGAAAATAATTTAAGTTGAAGGCCTACACTGATGTTGATTGGGTAGGTAGTATTTATGACAAGAAGAGTACCTTAAATGTAGCATTATTTTTAGGAAACTACTTAGTGTCATGGGTCAGCAAGAAACAAGCATCCATTTATTTATCAAAAGTTGAATTAGAGTACATAAGAGTTGTCACTTGTTGCTTAAAAATAATATGGATGACGCAAAGCTTGAAGGATATTAAGGTAGAGTTGACTAATCCCATTCTAATCATGAGTAACAATACATGTTCCATCAATATCTCTAAGAATTTTTTCATGCATTCAAAGACCAAGCATATCCCTATCAAGTTCAATTTCTTAAGTGAATGGGTTGCAACCAATTTTGTTAGACTTGAATATGTGGCCACTAAATACCAACTTGAAAATATATTACTAAGGCACTCACAAGAGAACCTTTGAATATATCATGTATCATATAGGAGTAGTGGCAGTTTCTCACCATGTGGGGTCAATGAAGAAGTAGCTTGCCATGGTTTAGGGGGATTATTCAAGGGAAACCTTTGCCATTGATGTCAAAGTGGGAGAATATTATTAGAGCAATTGAGAAGAAAGACACAAAAAAATAGCAAGATTGGTTTTAGGGGGAGCTTATGTTGTTTTCATCAATGACAAATGGGGAGATTGTTGTACAGTTGGACTTGTATTGATGGTTGGAGGAATTTGGTATGTTGGCATTGATGTCCATTGGACTTACACTACGAAAGAGACTTTTTTTCCATTTATTAGGTAGCATATGGGCCCAAATCATACATTAGCACCTCTCTAATGGAAAGTGTTCTGAAATAGATTTCCAATAGTATTTTGAAGTTTGAAAATGGCCTACTGGATCAAAAGTTATGGAATTTCAAAGTTAGGGTCTTGAAGTCCTAAGCAGGATGAAACATCAGAGGCAACCAAAATATCGGGACCCAATATTTTGTTAGTCGGTAGATTGGAAGGGAGGAATATCAAAGGCCGTATGATTGGGAACTCGATGATTTATTTAAAAGGGGACCCAAAAGTGCATGAAGTACTGATACCTTGGAGGGATGTCATATCGGAAGCAGGTCTGAACTCAGCAACACAGCACATATCGCAGCATATCAAGACCTCAGAGCATAGATATTTTGGTGATTGGGACCTTGTATCTTCTTAACGAATTCATTCTTTTAAAAGTGTCGAAGTTGCGAGGTGAAGTACTAACAAAGAAAATGCTTGAAAAAACAAAAACTAATAGACCCTTTTTTCTCTCCTCTAATAGACACAGGGCAATAATTGATTAGCCTTGGGGATTTGACATGGAAGTTGACGTCAACATGACATTGTTTTATGATGGGCACATGGAAGTTTGATTGAACATATTCAGTGGCCTAATGGGGAAAATACGGGTGACACATGTCACCACTAAGGAGTTGCCACGTTGAGTGATGATGACAACATGGCATCATCAAAAAGGTCAACATTTTAGAGGAAGGGGGCATTGTAACTATGTTATATAATATATTTGGAAAATTTACAATGGAAGGGGCTCTGATGGTGTTGTAACATGGTTATAGGGACCCATAGAACCAAGGACATAGAAATAAGACTAAGCACTTGAGTGCTATGAGTATTTTGGAGGTCGGAGTTTCAGAACTCCCACAAAATTGAATTATGAGAAAGCTTTGAAATGTTGGCACTTGGTTAAGGAAACCCTAAAGGAACCAATGAAGGAAGAGAAAATACAAAGGGAGATAGCCCCCCAGAATGATCTAAAGGTCTTATAACCTGAAATATAAGTCATAGGTCACAATGTCTAGTCCTATGGAGGAAAAACAGTAAAGGGCTAAGTAAAGGGAGTTGAAAGCAATTAGGCCTTTGAAATTTGATAAGGTCCGTTCAATAAAATTTATGATATGTAGGGGCTCTAATATAATACTATAGTGGTATGAGAATCTATCGATCATATCTCTCAGTCCCATGATAAATAAACAAGTGATAAGGGCTAGGCGCCAAGGGGCTAAAGGCATCGACATTGTGATATTTCATAACATTATTTTAATATAAGTTATGATGAGCTATGGCTCTGATACACCTATACAAAGTGTTAAAGGATAAATGGGTCGGTAGTTTCTCATTAATTATGTGCAGATAAGTTGTTTGATGGAGTTAATGGCAACTGTAGAAATAACTTTGTCAAGACATTAAGGACCATGATTCTCAGGGAAGAACTGTTGGGTTGGTCTTGATGTTGGAAGAAAGCCATATCTTGATTCCCTTGCATGTCTTATAGAATTAAATGAGGAATAAAGAAACCATTTTAAAGTACATTCAAGCACTGCGAGCCATTAGCAAGCTCGAGGAACCTCTTTAGAGTACATAGGTGGACTGAGATTAAATTCTCATCATGGAGATCACATGGAGTTTTGGTGAAATACACATGACCCCATTCTCTTATTTAATTTAGTGGTAGAATTCCACCATCAGACACAACAGCAGTTGGAGGAGCCATATAGTGGTGCATTAGGGAAGTGTGGAAATAGGCAATAGAGGAAGCATTGTATAGAGTGAAACAGAGGATCAAAACCAATGATTACCATCAAGCAAAGTCAGGAAGAGAGTATTGTTGCATGAGCTTAAGAGGGAGAGTAAATTGTGTGTGAGCTGAGCAACTAGCCCAAGTGTGGAATTAAAGCAGAGTGTTGCAGAGAGCCTATGGAAAGAAGGCAGAGTTCAAAGAATATGGATTTTCTATGTGAGGCTGAGGGATCGTAAAAAACAACAGAGGATGAAGAGAAGAAGTATGCTTCTACAGTAAATCAGATTGGTATTTTTCTATATTTGTATGTCTCTGCTTTCAATTTGAAAATTCTATGAAAAATAGAACAATGGCTCGAGCAGGTGGTGGCCTAAATTCATAAAAGGTTGGTGCCTCTTTGAAAGTAGGTGCTTGTTATCCTAAGGTGGTATGTTCCTACCTCCTTTGAGTGGGTGCTCACAAAGAAACTGATGTAATTAATTAGGTGCTTAATTTTCATCATAACAACAAACATATTGGTGGTTTTTTCCCTTAAGGTTTCCACATGAAAATATCCTTATCAATATGTTTATGTTGCTCATGTGATGGATTTCATATACAAATGAATGTCTCATATTACTTCTAATTTGTATTATGTATGAATCTTGTCATAAGTTACAGACTGTAGAAGAAAGAACTAATGAAATATTCATAAAAAATTTAAGAACCTCACTATTACTGATTCACCCCCCCCCCAATAATTCCTTATTTGAACAATCCTATCTTTTGGCTGTCTCTAGGTAAGAGGTATGTGGCATTTATTGCCATATAAGGCTTCAAAATAACTCATTTTTATCGAAGCTTGATGTTTGTTTTTTTAGGAAAATTCAGCTAAATGTAGGAAGTCTTCCCATTTAGCAGGGATGTCCATGAAATATATCCATAACATGTCCTCTATAGCCTGATTGGTCCTCTCCATCTACCCATTAGTTTGGGGGCGATAAGAAGTACTAAAAATTATCTAGGTCCCCATCCATCCAAATAAATCCTTTCAAAATTTTGAAGTGAATTTAGAATCCCTGTCAGATACTACCATTTTTGGTATTCCATGGAATCAAAACAACCCCTTCATAAAAATGTTTTCAAGCTAAGTCATTCCATAGGTATATTGTGCAGGTATAAAGTGGTGTTCCTTTCTTTATGTGTCAACTGCTACCATGATGGAGTCATGTTGCTTTCTGGTTTTTGGAAATCCTATAATAAATTCAAGTGAGATCACCTCTGATTTCCATTCGGTAATGGGTAGTGGGTTCAATAGTGTTGTTGGGTGTTGGTGTTATACCTTCACCTGCTGGCATTCTAAACATTTAGGCAAATATCATGCCACTTCCTTTTTCATGTAAGGCTAGTAAAATTCCTTCCTCAATGTTGTTAGCATATTTTGGTATCTGAGGTGTCCAACACAATTTCTTATGATATTTATCTAATATCATATATTTTACAGCACTTTCATTTGGAAGATACAATCTATTTCTGTAAGTTAACAACTTTTCTAAATTTTCATCATAACATGGAATATCTACTATTTGAAATTTTTGTTGAATTTCCATATGATTATGATATTCGTGTATTGAATTCTTGATATGCTCCACAAAATCTATACTTCAACTACTAATAGGAATTTCCATAAGCACATGTGCATGTCTACTCAAAGCATCCACTATTTTATTTTCTTTTCCCTTGATGTGTTTTATATCAAATTCAAATTCACTAAGAAAATCCATCCACCTAGCTTGTCTAGCATTAAGATCTATTTGGCTAAAAAAATATTTTAAGCTAATATGATATGTTATTAAGGTGAATTTTTTTCCCAGTAGGTAGTGTCTCCACATTTTTAAGATATGTATCATAACAACTAGCTCCAAATGATATACCACAATTATTTTCATGTGGTTTTAGTATCCTAGATTCATAGGCCACTACTAAATTTTCTTGCATCAAGACTTCACCTAAACCTTCCAAAAAAGAATAAATACATACAAGAAAGTCATTTTCTAGATCTGCAATTTTCAAAATAGATGCTACCATTAACAAATTTTTCAATTTTTTGAAACTTTCCTGGCACTTGTTTGTCCACTCAAATTTTTCTCCTTTCTTTTGTAAATAAGTGGTAGGGTAGGCTAGTCTAGAGAACCCTTCAATAAATATTTTGTAGTAACTTGTAATTCCAATAAACAATCAAACATCTGACACATATTTAGGTATGGGCCAATTTACAATGGCCCTAAGCTTCTCAGAATCAAGACACAATCCCTCCTTGGAAATGACATGGCCCAAATATTTTATTATGTACTTGTAAGAATCACATTTGCTAAAATTAGCATATAGTTGATGTTCTCTTAAAGTTTTCATCCCTAGACTCAAATGTTCATTATTTTCTCCTTCATTTTTGGAATAAAACACAATGTCATCAATAAACACCAATACAAATTTATTAAGGTATTTACTAAACACGTTATTCATTAATCACATAAATGTTTTTGGTGCATTGGTAAGACTGATGTATAACATTGCAAATTTGGAGTGACCATATCTAGTTCAAAAATGTATCTTATGAATGTCATCTTTTATTATCAGCGGGTGATATCTAGTCCTTAAATCAATATTTGAAATATCGTTTGCCCTCTTACTTGATGAAACAAATCATTAATAAGGGGTAGCGGGTATTTGTTTTTAATGGTCAATTTATTTAATTGTTCATAATATATGGTTCCTCTCCAACATCCTTGGAATTATTTTTACCCTTTTTCTAATAGATATCTTTGTTTCATCACCTTTAATGTGCATTTCCTACCTTATGATTCCATTCTAGTAATAGTTTCACTACTGGGGTGTTTGGTCACCCCTAGTTTTGTTGGAATCACTAATATAACATGATAATAATTCATTATGTAGGGTTGAATAGGTTTCCTTTGCCACAATCCATGCTCAGTGAAGACAATGTAAATTTATTTTTCCTTTTTTCTTATGTTCCTTCAATTTTAATTTTTTCAAATGGACATTTTGTAATTTTCTTTGGAGGCATTTTCTTCAATTTTCCTCAAATGGTTAGTGAATTTGGGAGAAATAAGCTCATGCCTTATAGTAGAGTCTCATAAAGTGTTCCATGATGCCTTGATGTCATTATCCTATTATAGGTTATTTTTGGGGTACTTTGTAATTTAGCTTGTCACTTTACGAGTGTGTAACCATTGTATATTATTTCAATGCTAATGGAAATCCTATGATAATGTGCATAAGGAAAATGTTATGAGTCTTCACGATTACAGTTAGATAATTTCTATTTCATAACAATGTTTTTTTTCTTCCTAATTGTTTTTACCCTAGGACTACTTGTACTCATGACCTACTACGAATAATGATCTCAAGTATGCACAAAGCTAGGGTAAGCTCAGAAAATTCCAAAGTTAGAAGTGATGACTCCCATCTCTGACTCCTAACATCTATGGTATAGGTTGGTCTGAGTCACCATATTTCTTCTTGGATTCTTGATATAATCTTCAAGCCATAGTGGAATGTATTTACCATACCCCTCATAACACTCACTATAGAGAGTGACTGTTATCAACCTTCTCATCCAAAGGAAATATAATTAGGGAAACAAATTTCTATGCTAATTGCATAGGAGTCATAATGTGACCTATGGAATTTTATGTATTTTACTTTTAGTAATATAATTTTTTGTATTGCCGAAACTGTAAAATTTTCTTGGCCTGGCACCTACTTTTGTCACCCATATTGTGTATAAAATATATTCTACTGTAAAACCTACGGAGACTTTTCCACTGGAATTTCTACATACTTTTGAAATGAAATGAAGTTTTACATTAAAGTTATCATTTTTACTTAATATATTCTATTGAGGAATTTACAATACATGCCTCATTTTAACATCCTATTGTCATAATGTCTGTAGAATTTGATTCCTTGTCTTGTTTTTAACTAGAAAATATAAGTGTCAGACCTCCAATTTGTCTTATTTTACATCACTTTTCACTCTAAAGTCCTTCATGTTTTCACTTAGCTCCTAGGGTTACTATTGTCATTTTACTATTTATCGCATTTCCATTATTTTAACAAGATTTAACATTAAAATCACCATTAAATATAATTTTTTTGTATGTAGGTTCTACTTGCACTAGCCTATGGTTCTGCTTGTAGTAAGGAGCAATAAATTTCGGGTTTCGACACCTTGATGCACTTTCGAGGAAAAACAAGGAAGGTTTTTGTGCAAAATGATCTTTTAACACATCCACATGAATTAGAATGCACCCAGGTCACACGTATTAAGAAGAACATCAGAATTACGGAACACGGGATTTTCTTCTAGTATAGGAAATTGTCTAAGCATCAAACTATTTTAAAAAATTCACCACCAATTGGGACATATGTAGGGTTCTTAGGGGTAGTTTTGTAAAATAATGCAATTTTCCAGAATTACTAATTATGCCTAGATTTGCAAAAAATCAAAAGTCATGGATCAGATTTGTATTTCCTTAGGTATATAATGGTTGTATTTGACTTTCATTGACGTAAAAATATTTGGATATCCATACATATTATTTTGAATTCAATTTGTGTTGTAAATACTTATTTAAACAAAGTCATGGCTCATTGTGAAAAGGTAGATAGCAGAGAGAAGGTTAGTCCATATTATTTTGCTATTGAATTGATCTTTAAGGGTCATCCCTCCTCTGATCAACTAGGATTTGAGTCATGCACCTCTGATGTAAAAGGTGGAGATATATTCTCGATGAATGAATATTGTGTCAAGTTATACCTCTCATTTTTTATTCAATTTGTGATTTTGTAGTTTAACTTATTTTAAGAGGGAACAAGTTGGTTGGGAGTAACCCCCAACCCATCTTGTTATCCTCTCTCTCTCACTTCCTTCCCTTTTTTTGTGCATTTATTGAAATAGTTTTTAGATTTTTGGTTGATGTTTGAACTTTTTTTTTATTGGGTGTGAAAATTTGTTTGAAAAATACTTTCTACCTTCCCTCTACATATATCTTCTCGCATATATTTTAGATCTGCATTCTAATTGATATTTTAAAATTAATGGGTAGAATCTAGGAATATTTCTCCTAGATTTGGATGTTAGTTACACACTTTTATTTTATGCTTGCTTCCTATTAAACTCTTTTATTTTATGCTTGCTTCATATTAAAAAAACATGGAAATGTTGTCAAATTTTATACGTTTCTTATATAAATTGTTGGAAGCTACAACAGAACTCCATATGAACAAATAGACCAACAATCTATTCCATAAAATCCTCTCTTATGATTTTCATTTCTGGTCATGGTTTGAAATGTTTTGTTTAGTGGGTAGAAAAAAGGAATATCATATCTTCAATGTTTTGAAGTGTTTCTCAAAATACATAATAAATGTCCTGAGATTTGAAGACCTTCGTTTTTGAGTTATAACCTATATGTTTCAGATGTAAGGGTTGTTGTTGTAGCTTAAATTGTAATAAGTTTGAGTTGAATTTATCCCTTTACACCTATGAAATGCAACAAAATACATACGTATTGTTATTTTGAAATTGTGTTTTTAATATGATGCATTGTTACACCTCTTATTATATGATTTAGGTCAAAGGGAATTCGACCACTGGTTTATAACCCCATAATTTTTAATGAAGTAATCATCCATACTCTCCAAAATTGCAGAACATTTCTTCAATATCTATATATATATATATATATATATATATATATATATATATATATATATATATATATATATCCATATTTGATTAAAATGTGAAGTTTGTGTAGATGATAATTGAGTGCAAGAATCACACTGAGTGTAGGCAGCCTAATCAGTACATGCATATTAAGATAAGGAACATAGTATAAATATTTGAGTTTGAATCTAAGATTTATGCTTTGAATTTAGTCATGTTTTTTTCACTTTTAATACCAGTCATGATTCTATACTTAGTATAATACTATTAGAATGAATTTGAATGACTTATGAGAGGTGAAATCATTATACAACAATGTGTTTATTTGATTTCTTGCTTTCACATAATAATGTGACTTTCATTAATGGGATTATGCATACCATCACTCTATTAGATCATTTCTTTGATATGGACATGTGTGAGGATTTTTTTTCCATTTTCATTCAGAACATTGATTTATTTGCATGATAGAGTGAAATTTGATTAATTGGCATGATATAATTTACAATAGTGCAGGAATCAAATTTTGAGTTTATGCATTGGTTTTCATATTGATTTAATAGAAGGGTTTTTCTTTAAACTGTCAAAAGGATTGGATGCTTTTAAATTGATTAATAATTAGGGTTGTTTTTGAAAATTGCAGGATTAATGTTTATGTTTTCTAAATTTTCCATCAAGTTCAAGATTCAAATTACTTGTTGTTTGCAGGATGCTGTAAAGATATTCATGAACAAATTAGACTAGAATTTTGGTTTGCATGTTGTTAGGGGACATCTCTAGCATTTACATTGTTGCTCCTTCAAGTTTACAAACTCCTAGATTGACAATTAAAAGTTAGGTCATATATTACACCCAACATTTTGGTGCCATTTCCTGGCAGGGGCATAAGGGATAAACCTTGGTGACTTGTTGTGTTTTGGTTTTCTCTTTACCTTGTTTGTCTTGCAAGTTCCTTATTTTGTTTCTTTCCTACATATCATTCTTATATTTTTAAGGTTTTCATTTCTTGGGAGTTGTAAGAACCCTCCCTATATACTCATCCATGTGATGAAAAAATATACTAGTTGGCTTGTTGAGAACAAAAAAATGGTATTTCGAGGAATATTTCAATGAGGATATTTTATGTTGCTACAAATATATACAAATCAGCAAATGCTTAACTTACAAGTGTAAAAATCAGTGTTTTGTTTGAAAATTTAAAGAATAATGTTTTTTTTTTTCTCGTTAAAACTGAGCTAATTATATTACAAAAATGCCAAAATTACAGCAAAAATTACATCTGGGCCGAGGCCCTGTTCCTTCAGAGAGATTTTCCCCATGTATTTGCAGTCATAGCAGAACTAGCAGAGAGACCAGTTTACCTTCCTTCTAACATGTCCGACACAGTGGATACATAATGCAACACTGTGGATATATAATTCAACACGGTGAATACATAATTCGACACGGTGGATACATAATTCGACACGGTGAACATGTAGACTGACACGTAGACTAACACTGTGGTGATTTGGACCAACACGATAAACATAAACCCCATAACAAACATACAAAGTGAGCAAAATGAAATAGTCAGAGAGATTCATTCCTTGCCGCGAAGACAGAGCGTCTGCAAAGTTAATCTTCATCCGTGGTATGAGGCTCGTCCATTGCTGGACCCTTGAGCTTCTTCGAATCTTCCTCTTCCTGGCGCGGGCTTCGCTGAACAGGTTCACTAGGGCCGGCCTCATCCTTCTGAATTGGTCGCCTAAAGTCGACAGTGGGAGTTTCCATATCAACCCTCGGCACAGTCACATTTTCCAGACAACCCCGTATATTGCTGCAGTGCTCCACGGTGACCGTAACGATGAGGGTTTTGTTTGCAAATGCGCAGGGGATTCGGTATCGAATGGCCGGGTGTTCCGTGTGCCCACACTCCTGAATTCCCCTACTGCCTCTTACATTGCCGCTCAAAGGCCTATTTTGCTCTGAGGTGATCTCCACTGAAGAGGAGGGCGAAATGTCAGGCCTCTGAGAGGCTGAACGACCCCTTGAACCTCCTCTGCGGCTGCTCATCCTAAGCCTTTCTCTGGACATCCAGCAATTGCCTTCCAAAACAGAATTCCCCTGAGAAACCTTACACCGGGCCAGCGAATGTTCTGCCTCTGCCAACACCCACTCAAATTGCTTGAAGGAATGCGGAAGAGTGGTTTGGGATTCAAACTTAATAGCCTCCATAATCCTCGAATGCTGCAGCGCATTGAATGGCGCCTGCACTGGACTGAACATTCCAACGACGTCACCCTCCGTGAAAACCTTACCATTCGAGCCCATTGCTTCACCTTCCGGCGAATTTAAGGGGCAAGCGTACTGGTGTGGCGTGGCTCGTCCGGGCTGACAGCTGCCCATGTGACGAGCCACATGCCCCTCACGCGTCATTAACACCATTAACACCCGCATCCGGGAAAGAATAATGTTATATGTTCTCTTAGTTAACAATTGGATGATTTACAGGAAGAGAAAAATTAGGATAAAATTGAAGAACCATTATTGATCCTTTTCACCAAATGTAGCAAGAAGAACTTCCTCAGAAATTTCCCACTTAGTGATCTAAAAGTTTTCAAAATTTGTGAGGAAGGTCACTCAAAAGATTTTTTTTATCAATCTCAAGATTATTAAAGGTACTCAAGAAATCAAGTAAGGAATCGAATAAAATTCCAGGTATAACTCAAAACCCATCATTATTTAATACTTGGACTAATACTTATTATCCTCGACAAGTTCCTCAAAAAAATTATAATCCTATGATTTTGTGGAAAACTTTTAGTCCTCCTCTGAGTGAACATCCTACCTTTTCACTGTAGTGGTCATCTCCCTGGACCTCATCCTCAAGACATATATCCCCATGGCCTCAAGAATTGTTTGGAGCCTTTTGTCTAGGTCAGTCTCCCAAGAAAAGTCAGTTGTATGAATAACAACAACAACAACCACAATTTGTTCTCAATGCACCACCAAGTTTTCATCCTCCATGGTCCCAACTACCTGTGAAACCTTATCCTAATTCATAACCTTTCCCTTATCCTAATCCATACCATAAAGATAATAGAAAATCTATCCCATACTCCAATATAGGTTACCCTAGATGTATACCTTATCCAAACATATCCCTAACCCTAATTCAATCCCTAGACCTAATCCTAATCCAAACCAGCAAGTTGCACAACAATTTAAAACACATTTTCTTCCCACGGACTCCCTAACTAAGTGTAATGATATATCTTTGAGGTTGGGGGAAGGGATGAGTTTGGAAGCATCTCCTATCGCTACAAAACATTCACCCTTGGAAGATCTAATTCAAATACCATTAGAGGAGTGATCCTTGGTTTGAACCTATTCTAAAAATGTTGTTGAAGCTCAAAACCTTATAATTTCCCTTAACCATTATTTTCAATCTGAAAAGAAAATATCTGAGCCTGAATATGAGGGTTTTTAATTTTGTCTTTCACCTAATTCCTTATGCCTCCAAGAGAGTGATTATCAATTTGTGGAATATCTGTATGAGTTGAAAAATCCTAATTATGTGGATCCCATTGAAGTGTGGTTTCAAACAATCATCAATGTGCCTTATTCCCTCATTTTTGAAAACTCTCAATACCATATCTGATAAAATAGATGGTTACTCATACTTCGGTATGTGTTGAAGTTTATTCATTAAAACTGAGTGTGAGTATATTTATCATTACATTATGCACATGGCTACATTGGAAGTACCCATAGACTTGAAGGATATCTTCCTCTCTCTAAATTAGGGTAGGGTAGTATAAGAGAAATGAATAAAAATGCCATTTGAAATAAAATTGTCACAAAAACACTCTTGAAACAACAATTACTAAGGCACAGCTATGGAAATTTCTATCACTATGCACTCTTGTGGTAAGATTTGTCAGAAGGAATTCACTCTTACTGCCTCATATTTTGTAAATTGACTTTGATTATTGGGCAATATTATTCATTGGGTCGGTCAAGGGGATTTTCGTGATTTTTTTCTTTTAATTCATAAGCTTCAAACCCTAATTCTAGCCTATTCATTCTAACAAATTTTCATCCAAGAAAACTTTTCAAGTTTCTCTTCAAAGGTATTGATGAAAAACATCCTATGGTGGACCACTCCTACAAAAACCTAATGAGCTCTCATCAGAACCATAGCATGATTGGCTCGAGAAATGTTTTGGTGATTATATAAGATGCCTTGTTTAAAATTATTCTTTAGGGTAGAATGACCAACCAGTAAAGATTAGTCATTAAAAATATCTTACACCATCCCATGCTCTTAAGGAGCATATTTTCCTCCCTACCTATTTAGTATTAAGTAACCTATCTGAGGTTAATTATAATCAGAGTCTATTTTGAAAGGGTAGATTTAGGGATACGAGTTCTCATTACAAGTTGACCTATGAAAATAATGGGTCCTAATGATAATGACATTACCACTACTAGTCACCCAGTCAGGGTAATAGCTTTGAATTGAAAAGCTAGAAGATAAGAGGTCTCATCATGATCCACGTTGTTCATTCTTGTTAGCTCTTGTGAATGGCATTGTCATCAGTTGTTTACCAAGTCAAGAAAGCAGCCTTTAGTTAATTACTAAACCAAGGTAAATGTTTTTAAATGACTCTGAATATATATATAATAGATGGGACACATGCATTTCTTGGCATTAATAGGCATCCAAGTCGAGGCTAACTACGCCTGTTAGAAGCAGGGCCTTGCCTATGTTATTAAAGTTAATTTTACACTATTATTTACTTGCCCATTTTCGTCTTTCCCTAAACTCATTATAATATCTCTATAAAAATGGATTTACGATCCTTTGAGTAATGTGATTTAGAGTTTTATCTTTCATAAATAAATGTGTGACCCTTAGTGCAGGTGATTCACTTTTCTCGAGCGAGAGGAGCTCCAATTATATGATTGAATAATGGTAAGATGATCATATTGGAAAGGTATTATTTTGTTATCTTTCTTTTTCCCTATTCCAATCCATTTTTTAACACCATGGCTTTCAAATTATGTCACTTTTGTTTGTAATGAGGATATTTAGATGGAGAACTATTGATTAGGGTTGCTCTTGAAATGCTTTGAGGAAATTTTGATGGTTGGCTATTTCATGATAACACTATCTTTGTAGTGAAAACACTGTTAGCATTCCGAGGGTAGCCCCGGAATTAGTTATTCTCTTCAAAATAAATATTAATAAATGAAGAGTTCAAAAACAAACCAGCATGTATTTCCCTTCTTAGAACAACCATATCTAACAGCGGAATTTTTGTTGACACAAAGTTGCAAGAATATCATTGTAATTGCAGGGTCACTTATAGATGTTCCAATTTTAGTTTTTTCCAAGGGAGCGACAATATAACAATTGATTCACTTGCATTAGGAAATGCAAAAGTATCGGCATGGAGGGATTTCAGGCCTCCATTTTTTCTGATTTTACATCATTTTTGGCTCTAAAGTCCTTCATGTTGTCACTTAGTTGGTTAATTTCATCATTTTGTGCATTATAGGGTGAATATTTACTATTTAGCACATTTCCCTTTTTTTTAACAATATTTAACATTAAAATCATCATTAAAGATAATATGTGTGTATGTAGGTTCTGCCTCCACCACTCTGTGGTTCTGCCTTCACTAAAGAGCAACCAATTTCGGGATTCTACATCTCGACACACTTTTGGGGAAAACAAAGGGATGTTTTTATTCAAAATGATGTTTTAACACCTCCACATGATTTAGAATGAACCCAAATCACATGTAAGAAGAAGAATATATGAATTATGGAACATGACTTTTTCTCCTAATATAGGAAATTGACTAAGCCTCAAACTGTTTTCCAAAATTCACCACAGCTTGGGAGATACTTAGGGTTCTTTGAGGGAGTTTTCTAAAAATAACACAATATTCCAGAATTTAAAATTATTCCAAGATTTGCAAAAAATGTAAAATCTTGTATCATATTTGTATTTCCTTAGTTAGCTAATGCTTGTATTTGACTTCCATTGATCGCAAAATATTTGGATCTCCATATATCTTATTTTGTATTGAGTTTATATTGTAAAAAATTATTTAAACAAAGCCATGGATCATTGTAAAAAGGTAGATAGGGGAGAGAAGGCTATTCCACATTATTTTGTTGTTGATTTAGCTCTAGGGGTTAGCCCCCCTTTGGTAAACTAGGATTTGAATCATGGACCTGAAATGTAAAAGGAAGAATTGTATTCTCATTTTTTATTCAATTTTTGATTTGTAATTTAACTCATTTAAGAGGCAACAAGTTGGTTGGGAGGGCACCCCCCCACAAACCTAGCTTGTTGTCCCCTCTCTCACTTATTTCCTTCATTTTAAGAGGCAACAAGTTGGTTGGGAGGGCACCCCCAGGCCGCCACCCCCCCCCCCCCAAACCTAGCTTGTTGTCTCCTCTCTCACTTATTGCCTTATTTTTTTGTGTGGAGTTATTGAAATAGATTGCATTTCTGAAATAGATTGCATTTCTGTGGTTGATGTTTGAATTTTTTTTTATTGAGTGTGAAAAATTGTTTGAAAATTACTCTCTGCATTCCCTCTACGTTTATTTTTTCGCATATATTTTGGATTTTCATTCTGTAATTGATATTTTAAAATTAATGAGACGAATCCAGGAATATTTCTCCTAGATATGGAAGTTCATCACACATTGTTTCTTTATGTAAGCTCTTTTATATTATGCTTTTTTCACATTCAAATATCTGTAAATGTTTTCGTTGTAAACGCTACAATTTTCTTATATAAATTGTTGGAAGCTACGACATAATTCCATATGAATAAATAGACCAACAATATATTCCATAAAATCTTGTCCTATGGTTTTGATTTTTGGACATGATTTGTAATGTTTTGTTGAGTGGGTATAAGATAGGAATATCATATCTTCATATATTTTAAGCCTTTATTGAAATCCATAATAAATATCCTAATATTTCAAGACTTTCTTTATTGAATTATAACCTATTGGTTTCATATAGTCATTGTTGTAGCTTGAATTATAATAAGTTTGAGTCAAATTGTAATATAAAAGACCTGCAACACTATCCTTGATTTTCATGGATTGGAATAGAATTTATATGTATGATTTGTTGCTTGGTTGATTTATAATAATGATGTGTTGGAACACAAGCCAATATTGTAGTAATGACAACATTTAATCCCTTTACACCTATGTAGTGTGACAAAATACATACATAGTGTTATTTTGAAACTATGTTTTTAATAACAAGCATTTTTCACCTCTTCTCATACAATTTAGGTCAAATCGATCATTTATAGAAGGGAATTCGACTACTGGTTTATAAGCCCGTAATTTTTAATGACATGACGATTCATACTTTATAGAATTGCATAACATTTCATATATATATATATATATATATATATATATATATATATATATATATATATAGAGAGAGAGAGAGAGAGAGAGAGAGAGAGAGAGAGAGAGAGAGAGAGAGAGAGAGAGAGAGAGAGAGAGAGAGAGAGATATTTGATAAAAATGTGAAGTTTGTGCAGAATATAATTGAGTGCAGGAATTGCACTTAGTTCAGGAAGCCTACTGAGTGCAAGTAGACTGTGAGAAGGAGTATAGTATAAATATTTGAGTTTGAATCTAAGATTTATGCTCCGAATCTATTTCTCTATTTTTCACTTTTAATGCCAATCATGTTTCTATACTTAGTGTAATACTGGGAGAATGTATTTGAGTGATTTATGGGAGGTCACATCATTTTACAGTAGTTTGTTTATTTTATTTTTTTCGTGCATAGAGTAATGTACTTTTCATTAATGGGCTTATGCATATCAACACTCTATTAGATAACTTGCTTTGATTTGGACATATGTGATGATTTTGTTTCCATTTTCTTTCATAACTTTTACTCATTTGCATGATAGAGTGCACTTTGATTTATTTGCATGATAGAATAGAGAATAGTGTAGGAAAGAAATTTGGAGTTTTTGCATTTTTTTTTTAGATTGATTTAATAGAAGGTTTTTTCCTATAAATTGTTAAAAGGATGGGTTTGTTTCCAATTGATTAATAATTACGGTTATTTCAAAAATTGCAGTATTAGTGTTTATGTTTTATAAAGTTTCCCTTGAGTGTAGGATTCAAATTAATTATTGTTTGTAGGATGTTGTAAAGAGATTAATGCATGAGCTAGACAAGAATTTTGATTTGCATGTTGCTAGGGGCTCTCTCTATCATTTACAATGGTGTTCCTCCAAGTTTATGAACTCCCAAATTGAAAATTCAATGCTAGGTCATATATTACACCTAAAAATAAGAATGATTTCACCAATTGACTAAGTTCACTTCTAGTGGAATATAATTTCGTTTGTAAATTTATACTATATTCATGGTTTATTTCCACTAGTTTCTTTAAATTTTGGAATTGTTGCATCCAAAATGGGAACAACATATATATATTCTATTTTTATTCATTTTCATAAGAAACTTATAGTTGTACAATTTTCTAGTTTTAGTATCAACTACTTATTATTCCTTACAACATTTTTGTAGTTTAGTTCGTATGTCTGCAATATTTACTAGGTAGAGACTTTTTGTTTAAATATTTTATTTATTGAAAAGGTCCCATATTGTTGGATATTTGAGTCACTTTAGGCTTGCTAAACCTAAGCACTAGAGCACGAGCTCTATCCTTCCATTCTCTAACCTTCCATGCTCTCCAGATCTCCTTATTCAATGTTGAGGTGTGGTGTTTAGTGAATTTTCTTATTTGTTACCGAATACTAGAAGGTTATAAACTACCTTTTCCTACTCTCTTTGAATGTTACTGTACACAAAAATGACTCCATGTGTATAAGATAACAACTACATGTTTCCTACCTTGTCCTTAGCGTTACAACTTACACTTGTTAGTTCACTCTTCATATCGCATATCAAATATGGATGGTTAATCCTTATGGTTACCTACAAAGGTGTGTGCCAAATTACTTTAAACATAATGAAAAACAACCTTTTATTCCTTACATAATTTCTATAGTATTTCCCACTATAATAGAAGGGGTACAACATCACAATTAACTAAGCACACCCCAATTCAAAATATGCACACCATTTTTTAAATGAGTTTTCTCTCATAAGGCTACATCTAATCTACCATATGCATAGAATATTACTAACATTATTAGGGTTAGAGATAATACCAATACATGAAAGCATATTCCTTCCTACATCCGTCAGTAATACTTAACAATATATAAATTATTAATAACCAGAATAAAATATCTACATGAATACATTTCTAGACATCACTCAGTTAGGTTATAAAATCTACAAAGATAATAAAATACCATTATGAATAAAAAAACTATCCTCATGCATACTTTTCTTGACATGGATCAGTAAGGTTATACGATCTGTAAATCAATATTAATCAGAATCAATTATCATCTAACCACAATTTTCTTCTGTGGAAAGCTGCTTAGGTTGAGAGCACATCCACCCAACCATGAAATTCCACTCTGAGTTGCCCCCAAGCTAAGTCTTTATTGCCTTTGGCATAAACAACCCCTTTATTATTTAGTGGTGTATTTTTTATAAGATTTCCTTCCCTATCATATTTTAGTAGTGCTGCTCTTTTTGGGTCTACCAACCCACTTCCCTAGGCCTTTTTGTTTTGTTTGGCTTTTCTTCAAAAAGGGTTTTTTTTTTTTAAAGCCCACCTTTCTCTCCCACAATGATTTATTCCACCAAAACATAGTATATTTCTCCTAAGTGATTTAATAGATCTTTCTCTCCCATCATATTAAATCCCGTATATTTCCTCCTATGTATGTTTAGGATATATTTAAGGGAATATTTATCTTAAATTTAACTACCAATAAATATTTCCCATATTGGCAAGAATATTCTAACTCTAGTGCTTCCTTCTCGAGTAATTTCGACATGTTATTTATTAACAATAATCTATCAATTTCACCACACTATTTTTTTTATCACATTATTTTACAAATCTAACATGGCTTTCCTAGCCATCCAGTCTAAAAATAGTAATTCATAACATTGAAAACAAAGGAATATGAAATAAATCCTCTTAAAACAAAAATACAAGTGAGGGAAATAAAATCCCTCTTAGAATTTACATGAACTCTTTGGGCCTAAAATAAAATAGTATGCTTAGAGTTGATGCCCCTACATCAAACTCCCCAGGTTGAAAAGATTTTACCTCTTGGTCAAATGTGTTGAGTCTTATAGGATCCCAAAAAAAGTGTTTTTGTTTTCCATATGTGTCATTATGCATTTTTCTAGTCCTGACATTATCTTGCAAGGAAATCTCATGAAGTCAGCTTACTTTTAGTTGTCATGATCCTTTCACAATTGAAAATTTTAATTTGTAGTTGTCTCACCCTTGTCATGTCGATGCAATATTCTATAGTCAATGAAATTTTGAAACTAATTGTTCTTTCCTTGCCATTGTACCATTCTCCAAGTAGTTCCTTCATCAACATAATTATGTTCTCATCCTCCATGTCTAGTCCTCCTTCTTGTTGGGATATGATGTTCCTGTTTTCCTGATCCAAGCTATTGGTATCAGTCAACCTATTAAATTTATTATTAGATTTATAATTCACTTCATTATATGACTCCCATTTTTCATGATATAAAATTAACAATCCTTTCCATAGATTCCCTACTGCACACTTGATGGATTTTTAACAACAAGTTTCCCTTTCTTTACTTTCCTCAACCATTGCAAATTGTTAGCTCCTTCAAAAGATAATTCTTTGCTCCATACTCCTTGGTTTCAAAAGAAATGAATTTTCCTAAGGAAAACTAGTCTCATTATTATTCTCCTCTCTTTTTTTCTTTCACAACACCTCTTTTCCTCCATCAGATCTTGAAACTACGCCTCAAATAATCTACTCACCATACAAATTTCGTGCCTCGATAATTTCAACCTCTTCCTATCCTTAGCATGAATTCTTCATGCAGTCTTCCTCATTCTTGGGGTTGTCACACCAGTCCTTGAAAATTTTAACTCCTTTTCATATTGTGACAACAAACTATTTGAACACTCTATTCTTTCATTATTGTGGGTGCCAACACAAATTAGTGTTTCATATCTTCCTATAGTTCTGAAAACTTTAAAATAGTTTCTCCTCATATTTCACATGGTCATATTTATTAGTTAACTTCAATTTGGTTGTGTGCAAAATTCCCTCTTCTGTATTGTACAACCTAGTTTGATGGTCACTGGGAGAAAAATTTACTTCTTAATGCCCTTGCTTTTGTAAAGCCATCTTAGAGATTTTCTCCTCTTACACAACCTGTCCAAATTATCTTCCTACCAATGCAACATTACAATTATGAAACAATAGTTTTGTTTCCAAATATAAATACATTATCTTGCCATCTGCAATTTCCTTCTTTGTAGGTTCACGTGGAATGTCATTCTCCTTTACCACCTTAGATTCATTGTTCTACCATTCACTGGATAAATTATCATTTTTTTTCTTTGTCTATTTGGGAAAAATTAATCTTATCTTCCTTTGTTGCAAAAACCTTTAACAATTGTATTACTTTAAGACATACATCCATAAACATTTTATTACTTCAAAAAACAAAAGAATATTTATCCTACTCTTCTATTTACAATTCCTCCTATTGTTTTAGAGACTTTTCACAATCCATGAGAATTTCCACGAGTCTCCTCTCCTTATATTCAAGCAGTGTCCTTCTTCTGGTTTGCAATAGTGAACTGCTCATTCCATAGGCTCACAACTCTGAGCTCTTCTTCCTCCATCCAGGGTTTTATCAAAGGCTTGATCCTCCCTTTCCCTAAATCTCTATAATTTGTGGATTTATTCTTAAAATCCATATGTCTAATAGGTACTCTAACCTTCTTCTTCAAGCCACACATCAATCTCTAGGATTCTTCCCTCTCTTGTAGCAACTTAATTATCTCATTGACTCTTGTCTTTAACTCAACCATCTCATTAAAAAATTACTCCTCACTTAATTTCCTCCTCATTCCATTTCTCTTGGCATGCTTGTCCTCTCTATTCTCTCTTTCACTTGAACCTTTATCATGACCAACAATGGTAACCACCTTCCTTCTCTGAATGAGCTCCTCCATGTCCATCTTGAGCTACAACTGACCTTATCCAACATTGTAACAAGTATACCATATGTAATCTATACCAACCCCTTCACTTGGTATCTTATTTCTCTTGGTGATTCTACCCACAACCGCAATTGCACAACTTCCTCTAATAAATTCTATTCATCTATAGTTGGATGCTTTCCACCTTTCAATTCTCTATAATAGAATCCCTTCTCAAGAACTCATGCTCATCAAATGTTAAATTTTTTACGTTCTTTCACATATCTCTCTTTCTCCTTTGATGACTTAAGATGTCCCCTTCTCCTTTAGTTAATTTATTTTTTGATAGGGTTTGGTCACAAATTCCTTCTTGTGGGAGATTTGTTTACTCCATCTTGGTTCCTAAAATAGTTTCTACCAATCTTCTCCTTTTTCATGTGTAATCAAATAGCTACTTCACACATTATTTGAAACATAGAGACCATTTACATCACTTGAGCATGTGCTGCTAGTGCCTCTATATCTATTGCTCTATGCTTGCTTCCAATCTTCTCCTCTGCTCTAATTCCATGAGCAATTTTTCTTTAGTCTCTCTATGTCTGTGCCATTGTTTTGGTTCCTCTATTTTTGTAACATCCCTGTGTTAAATTTTCATGTAATAAGAATAATAAAGGAAAAAAAAGACCAAGGTCATGGGTATTCCAAGCTGAATGTTGGGTAGAACATTCCTGTGGGTGTTTGTTCTATTTACCATAGCTAAGGAAATTAACAAAGGCATTGGAAAAGTTACTGAAAAGGTAAAGAGGAATTAATTAGCATTTTATTTATAAAAATAAAAGAAAAGAGTAGAAAAGGAAGGTGAAAGGTCACACAATTGCATGAGAGGAAAAATGAAGTAAAAATGAAGGAAAATAAAGAAAATAGAGGCCTCAATCATAAAAAGGATTATGATGATCAATTCAAAACTTTTGTTGGTTAACCTTTTGCCAGTTCAGTTTTGGATCTCACTCTTTTCTCTCTATGCTCTCATACTCTTGCACACTTAAAGAATTCTTGGAGAACTCTAGCATTAGAGAATTGAAAGCAAAGGAAATACATGGAAGCAAGGGACAAGCAAGGGAAAGTTAGATCAAACAGCTTCAACATAAATACTTGCAGGTAAGAGGTTTCATGTGTGGTTCCTAGCTAGTTTATGGATGCATGGTACATGCATGTATGTATTCGATTCTCTTGTTGTCATTGAAATGGGCTTTCCCAAGTGTGAAAGTGGTTTCATCCTTTCCTTGTCATTTCTAGATAGCCATGGTGTGATGAGGTTATTTTATTTGGTCGAGCTTTGGATATCTAGATGGTTTTGGAACCGAGTGAGGTGGTATCAGGAAAATCCCCAAGGGACATGGAATCCCTAGATAAGTTTTGTAATTTTTGTTGTAACTCTTGAGGGCACTGACATGAAAAGTCCTTAAAGTAGTGGTGAGGATATCCCGAGGCATCCAAGACTTGTTTTGACCTAGTTTATTCGTTGACTGGTTGTGGCAGGATTTTGGTAAATCTTGGTATCGTATGTTATTTTTTTGGGACTAGGAATCCCTTCATAGGTAACGGAAGGATTTCTCTAACATCTAGTTGTTTATTCCCTTGTTTGGGCCTAGGAATCCCTTGAACAATTTTGATGGGATTGTAGTCAATATTAAGGGTGGAGGTGGTTTGATTTATTGGAATCCATAGTATATTTGGCCTTGAGTCCCACATTCATGCTTGCAATAGGGCACAAGGGTGATTGGTTGAAAGAAATATCTGGTTCAACTCAATCTATTGTCGAGTGGTACGAAGAAGTCCATGACCTATTTGGATTTTGTGTATGTTAATAACAACTATTTTCCTCTTGTAATTCATGAGTTATTATACTTTTTATTATGTGGCGTTGACAAATATTTTATCATGGTTATTATTCCAGTTATATGTTGGTTACAAGAATGCTTTCATAACATGTTCTAGCTATGAATCTTGATATGTTTTGATCTGTTTCTGAATGGGTAATGAATGCATGAGCTAATATATGTTATTTAAACTATTATGATAGGTATTTAAACCTTCTTGATGATTATCAGGTAATTTTCAGACTACTATGTTCAAATATGCATTCATGACCTGTAGATTTTATGTTCTCAAAATGTTTGACGAAATGACTGCCATGGTTAGGTTGGGTTAGGTCAAGTCCTCATTCAATTTTTTCACAAATGGATTTGTCTTAATGTCATTTTTCACTCTCGAGAGTATCATTAAGTTTTAGGTAGTGGTCTCGAGACAAGCTATGAAAAGGTGGCACTGATTCCTGGTTCGTAGGTTCACAACTGAGAAATTGGGGCTGTAGCCATTAATTTACAGGGTTATGGATGTGACTAGAGGCCTATAGTTGCATGGATGTATAGTTATGCCTATGGCTGGGAGCACAGGTCGATGAATTAACTATTCTGCTAAGGATTTGGGGACTAGGAGTGGTTGTTTAGCCTCTGAGTGTCCTCTACGATTTTTGTTTGTGGTTGTAGGTTTAGTTGTCCACCCCACTTCCATAAGTGAAGCTTGGTTCATGTTACATTATACCTTCATCTCATGTTTTCCCTGATAGGCCAGTGAAACTGGGTAATTATGGGAGGGGAGGTTATAGAATGGTATCAGAGCTCCCACATTGAGCACTTGGACTAGATGGGCAAAATGTGTGTCTCGTGCATGAATGTTAGCTGTCTATGTGATTTTTATGTATGCATTTTGATAGTCATTGTTTCATTTTATGTCATCATGATGTTAATTTTTTGTCTAAGATAGAGCAAGAGATGCAGATCATTAGAATGAGGTTGCATCACTGGACCTCGGGGTAAGAGAAGATCGTCATACATGTTTGTATGTGGGGAATGTAGATATATTTGTTAATGGTTATTATATGCATTATGGTTATGTACATTCTTGATATTCTATTATTGCTATGGTTACATGCATGGCAAATGCAAGTTGATTAGTGCAGTCATATGCATGTTCATCGGATTGTCATGAATGGTAGTACTTGTTGTTATATGTGTTCCAGTCATATGCATAATGATTATAGTCATTGTAGATAAGATCTTGATGTTATTGTGTATCGTGTTAATCTATATTGGTTTGTGTAGATGGATATGGTTATGATACTCAGGTCTGAGCTGATATGTTTTTGATATTGTGGGGTAAACATGTGAAACTTGGTTACACTTTTGTAAGAAACGCCCCCGAAAAATTGATAATCACACTTTTTCGGGCGAACAAATTTTTATTTTTGGCCCGATTCGTAAAATTATTTTGGCTGAACAATTATTTTTGTTTACATTAACGCTGCCCATTAAACAAATTTTTGGTTGAAGATGGAAAAACTAGCAATAAAGTTTTTCGGCTGAATTGTTAATTCACTCAAAATAATAATTCGTTCAAAATAATAATTCGACCGAATTAATGTTTGTATATATCACGACCTTGATGTCGCAAAATGATTTTTTGGATTATTAGTTTACCATTATTTTTCGTTCATCCCTGGAGGAATTTTCTACATTGTTTTTACGCTGGAGGAATTGATTTGGCAACAATGTATGTGTTGGCATGGAGGTTATTTCATATTTTTTGGTTTTTACTGCATTTTCTAGTGTTGTTTTTTATTTTTTAATGGTTTTTTTGCAGCATTTTTTGGAGCCATTCATCTTCGCTGCTGGAGGAATTTTGTAGCCTCCTCTTCCTCCTATTATCCTCCTCATCCTCTTCCTCCTGTCAGTCTCCTCCTCATCCGAACGAGGTATGCAAGAAACAACTGATATGTTTTTTTACTCGAAATTTCAAGAAAAAATTAAGAGGAAGGAAGCTGTGAGAGACATATAATGTATTTATCGTAGAGGAGCTAAAATTGTAATGTTTTCATTCAGAGAGAGATTAATCTTCCATATTAGCTTCCACTACCAAAGTTTGGGTCCCTCTTAAATGTTGCCAATTTGTCAAATATATGTTCAATCATTGAATTCTTTCTATGATAGGACGAATAGAGTATTGCAGAGGGATTGGGTGTCCATTGCAATTTTTCTCAAGACTAAAACATTTTAATTTCAATTTTAGTTAAATATGTTGACATAAAAAAATTTCTTAGTTCCTAGATGCATCGAAGGCATGTAGATAATGATGTGCCGATTGCTAGTCATTAATACACATGGAAGCCATGCAGATAATGATGTGTCAATTAGTAGTCACAGAAACACATATAAATTATATATTAAAAATGAAACACCTTTGATGTGTATAAGATTTCACAGAAATAGCTATATATGTAGCCATTGAATAACCATTGAGGTGTGTGAGATTGCATTGAAATAGCTATATATGTATCCATTGAATTCGTTCCACAATAAGAAGACTAGAGTATTCAATAGGGATCCATGACCCTAATGACATGTTTTATCTGAAGAAATCATATCTAAGGATAGGTGAACATGGTAATGGGTTTTAAACATAGTGTGCATCAAATATCTTTTCTAGTTTCTTTAGCATTAACTAGAACAGGAACATGAACTAGTGGAAAAGGAAGCATGCAATGTTACTAAGCATGATTCTATCTTCATAAGGCTGACATTGTAGATAGAATCAACCATTTATTCTTATCCAGCTCGGCAACTGTAAGCACTAGTCTCCATGTTCAAATAACTTTTTGGCTTGGCTAGCTCACAGGTTTAATCTTTTCCAATTGCTTCTTCAAAGACCCTACAACATTTTCACTTGGCTAACTCACAATGTAGTATATGCTTAGTAGCTTCAAACAATTTGTATGGATATGCTCAACTTCACCTATCAGTACTTAGATTCGATTGGGATTTAAATTTTATAAAATGAAAATTGAGAGATAAAAATACGATCATCTTACATTCAATTTATAGACATAGTTCCACACAGTATGAGTAATCGAAATTGGACACTGTGACTAGCCAAAATTAGATATGTGAGCTTTGCTTCTATTTTTCTCTTTATGATTTTTTATCATTAAATTTAGACATTGTGACTAGTCAAAATTAGACATTGTGAGTTATCTCAGTGAATTATTGGGAGAACTCCAGGAAGTACCTGTCTTAACTATTCTTGAGTACCACAAAGAACAATTTCTTGACCTTGTTGTGACACTCCTCAGAGGGATCCAAGAGAAATAAAGCCTTACTGGAAAGTACAATTACAAAGAGAATTTCCATTCCAAAAGGCATATGATGTGATTAGTCACTTGTAATACACTTAAATATAGTGGAATTAGGTTCGTTATAAGCCCTAACACATACAATATTAAGTTATTGAAAATCAAGTGTAATTGCAGATAGAAAGAAAATTTAGAAAGTGTTTTCATGGTTAATTGTAAAGTGTCAACTTTAGAAAATTTTCTTTATTTCTCCGTTGAAGGATTACATGAAAAAAATCAGATCATTATAATAATTTTTTAATCCAGCAGATCTTGAGTTTGTTTGATAGCAAATTAACCTCTCCAAATTCAATCACTCCAATAATCACACATTGAAATTTTTGTCATTCCAATAATAACACATAGTGAAATCTATGGGGGACAAATGCATTCCCCTGAAAACTACTCAGGACAAAATTCAAGATCAATTAGCCTTCCTTTGTGTCCTG